>WEKX01011149.1:0-95693 GCA_013390025.1 Pitta sordida
AATGCTGCAGCTGAAGGACTCGGAAAGAGCGATCAGGAAGTTCCCCACTCTCTGGGGGAACGTCATGCGATCTGGGTATTCAGAGAACATGCGTGGGACGTAGGACGGAGGGTCCGGGCCCTGAGCGGCGTGAACGTCGATGGCGCACGGGACCATCCGCAGGAAGAACACGGTGGGGATGGAGAAGTGCAGAGCCAGGATCTGCCCACAGGGATTTACAGGGTCTGTGAACACAACATCAAACTTGGTGTCCTCAACGTATTTCATCACCTCCTTGTTGTAAAGCAAGGCTCGGCAGGAACCTTCAAACATGGCACCGGTCTTTTGGAAATCTTTCAACGTATTCCAAAATCTGATGAGGAAACTCTCTTCAGTAAATAATCTTTCAACACCAGTGCGCGTATGTGCTTCCATATCTTCCTTCTTGGACGGCACAGCATACGTTTTCATGTCATAGAAATCTGCAGAATCGATGAGTATCTTGTTCTCTGGTGCAAGAACCACAATTTCGTGCCCTCTCTGGCTCAGCTGGGCCAGCACTTCCTTCATGCTGAGCCAGTGGCTGCCCTCCATGGGCATCACCAGCACCTTCCCAGCGCTGGCAGGATTCAAGAGGCACAGGAGAAGGAGCAGCAGTGTCACCAGCATGTTCGGAGCCGCACAGGAGGCACCCACACACCTGAGAGGCCAGGGCTGGCTGGCAACCTTTATGTAGCTGTGCCGCACCCATGCAAAGGTCCCAACACTTCACACTGATCCCTCTGCCCTTTGCTTTACCTCTGATTCCTCGGCGTTCCTGGTTTGCACACACCAGAGTCATGGCAAGCGGTTAATTCTGATAAAAGTAAAGATCTGATTTGGGTTTCAAAGGTGGCTCTGGATGAGGCAAGAATGGTGTGTCACCTTCACTTGAAGGTAAAATTGAGAAACCAGTATTAAAGTACCTGGGCTTTGGGTTTTGATCCTTATATTAATAACCAAATCCAGGTGGCACCACTGAGAGCAATTAATCTGTTGAATTCACTGATGAAAACCAGCAATTTATTCTGAGATAAGCAGCAAACAATGGGAGACTCTCCCCTCATTTCCACATACAACTTTCCCCTGAGTTCTTCCCCTGCCAGCGGTAAAAGGAGGTTGCAAAGCACCTGTTCACCGTTGTCCCTGAGATAACACAAACCAACAACCCGCTGCTACTTCACCAGGTCATGTGTCATTCACAGCCCCAGTTCTGTGTGTCCAGGTCGTTTCTGGCTATAAATCGCTGGGTGTTGAAATGCCTGTTTAAACTCATACAATTTTACATGTAAGGGGGTTTGGGAGAGATGTCCCTTCTCCAGGCTATTCAGGGCTCTGCATCCCTGGTGGAGTTTACTTTTGCCAGCTTTCTGGTGGGAAAGCTTTGACCTTACGAAGAACCTGCCCTCCAACGGGAGCAGCCCCATCACCCACACTATCACCACACTGGTAGTTTACAACTTATGTCAGACAGCTCAGAGGAAGGATATGTACAGAAAACACACTAATTTCTCATAACCTTTCACAAGGCTGTTCAGTGAGCACCAGAATGTTGTTACCCAAAAGACCAAATGGGAATTCACTGGAGACATCCACACCCAGAAAACCTGAAAACCTCATTCAACAACCAATAAAAGAAGAGGAGGATATAATTTAAACATGATTTCTTGTGGGTTTAGATATTGACACCTGGATATAATGATGGATGGAAAACAATAAACCTGGCAGATTGTTGTGACAGAAAATAAAAGTAATGAACAGGTAAAACTTAACCTTCAATGTAGACAGAAGGAGAAGGGATACATGGAAGTGTGGACAGACAGCCCATGAGACAACTGGGAAGGCATGACACCAAAATTCAGGTGAGCTTCACATCAGCAAAAGAGCTTATCATTTGCATGAAAGTTACATGTCATTTAAATCCTCATAACGATGCCTGATGTTGCCTTAGGTTTACCTAAAGGATGTAACAAAATCTTAAAGCTGGGTATTAGCAAATCTCATTTTGGTTTCTCATTAGGCTGTTTTAACACCAAGATGTTGTCCATTAGGATTTGATGTCAGGATGTGAGTGGCAACCCTGCCACGGCAGGGGGTTGGAATGAGATGATCTTTAAGGTCCCAACCAACCCAAACCATCCTGTGCCTCTGTGATCCTATTTTTCCATTTATATTTTTGCCTTTTCACTACGAAAAAAACAAATAAAAACATCATACCTGCGAGAGTTTTGTCCTCCGGTTGCAGTTTATCCCTCCAACAAAGGCCATGTTTGGCATCACTGGTCTGGGGTACTCGAACACAAAGTCGTACCTCAATAACCAAAAAGAGGCACGGCTCACGAGCTCCGTGGCTGTCACCCTCTTCTTCAACACCTCAGATGCCAGTTCTTCTACTTCAGCATAGATTGGCTTGCAGTAGAAGAGCTCCAGCACGTTCACCAGCATGTTCTTCACACGCTGGGCAAACGTCATGGTGTCTGAGTTGTACAGGAACAACCTGGGGATGTAGGAAGGAGGGTTTGGGCACTGCGTAGCAGCCAGGTCCATCCCACAGGGTAAGCCCCGCAAGAAGTAGACGGAAGGCACTGAAAGATACTCGGCCACTATGGGGCCACACATCAGGACGGGGTCCGTGAAAACCACGTCGAACTTGGTCTCCCTCAGGTACCTCATCAGCTCTTGGTCGTGCAGGAGGCTCCTGCAGTTGGCGAAAAAGACCGAGTTTATTTCTATGACGCTTCGATAGGAGGAAATAATCATGTTCAGCAGAGACTGTTCCTTCAAATGAGCATCAGCCAGCGCCTTGACCTTTGCTTCCAAATACTCGTCAGGGTAAGGAATTGGATACACTTTCACCGTGTAATTCTCAGGTTGCTTTGATGTCATCTGCAGGCTCCTCGACGGCACAACCACGACAACCTCGTGGCCCTTTTGGCGCAGTTTCTCCACCACCGGCCGCATGCTCAGCCAGTGACTTCCATCCTGAGGCACCACCAGGATCTTCCCGCCCTCAGCAGCGATTAAGGCCCATGTCAGAAGAAGGAACAGGCTCGCGTGTCCACAAAGAGCCATTGCAGCAGAAGGGAGCGAGAGTTCTGCTCCCCAGGGATCCCACACAGCCCTTTACATGCAGCTCTATGCAAATTAGGCAGAAATAAACACTTAACTTCCCATGGCTGCTGGGATTAGCCTTCGCTATTGCACGCCTGGACTTTGAGCTTTCTGTTAATGTTTAAGCTTGAAAGTTTGTTGGCACCTCGTTTCCCGCCTCCAGGGATGGCATTAGCTGTGACTAATTCCACTGCGTTGGGAAATACCTGCTACAGGAACAAGGCACATTTAGGTAAAAAGCATTGCAGCATTGAAAGCAGCCAGAAAAGCCTGAAGTGAGCTGAAACAGCCTGGCAGCACAGAGGTGTCGTTCTCTGCTTTCCCACGGTGAGGTATGAAACACACGGATAATCCGCGGGTGAGCTTAAATTAGAGAAACAGCACCTGCACAGTGAAACACGAGTCTGCGAGCGTGGAAAACAACCGGTGTGACAAACAAAGCCGGAGGTGTGAGTCCGGGCGGTGTTACCCGCGGGCTGTGACCCCCCGCGCCGGGACAGCGCTTCTGCCGCGGTCACTGCGGGTGTCCCCCGGCGGCGTCCGTGCGCTCCGCACTCACACGGGGCAGCCGTGCGCAGGAGAACGCAGGGTTGGTCGAACTGCCCGGCGCGGGAAATCCTGAGTTTTTTAATCCACTCGCGCGATCCCGGGGGTCCGTCCGTCCGTCCCAGCAGCGCTGAGGCAGCCGGCACGAGCAGCACGCGGCGGCCGCGACACCGCCGGGAACCCCCGGCCCCGCTGCCGCGGTAACGGAAGTGTGGCTGTGCTTCCGCTGGGCAATGCGGAACAGGCTCGGCCGCCGCCATGTGCGCCCGGACTGCTGCGGCACACTGCTCACACTGCTCACACTCACGCTGCTCACACTCACACTGCCCACACTGCCCGCCCCGCAGCACCGCTCCGGTGCCTCCTGTTTGCGGTGACCGCTGCACGGCTCCGCGGGGTGGTGCCGCATGGTTGGAAAGCCACTTTTGAGCCGAGTTCCGAGGGCTTTGCGCGGCACGACTGGGCTGCCCACCCGGCCCCGAGCGAGTGGTGGTGACGCCAAAAAAGCCAGTCAGGGAAAACTAGCCAAAGACCTGCACCTTTGAATAGAGGTGTTTACTTGGTTCGGCCGAAGGGACCAGGGGGATCCTCCTCTGAACTCGCCGCCCTTCGTAGGAAATTACAGGATTTTATACGCTTGTTAACAGGTTATAGTGTTTCGTTTCTGCAGTCTGTTGGTTATTACAACTATACTGACTTTCGTGGCATATTTTGATTGGTTATTTTAATTATTCAAGCAAGCATTTAGAAGCATTTCTACAAGCCTCTATTGTATTGTGGGTCCTGAAATAATTCAGTAATAGCACGGCTACGAGGTTCAAATATAAACGTTGCCCTTGAGGAATGACCCACTGGAACCTGGGGTTGTTTTCATGTTTTCAGGTAACCAGTTTAAATAAATAAAACAGGTTAGAAAGAACACAAAGAACTTTGAACTGTGGCTGAACTTTGCTTTGATCAAACCGTACAAACTCTGTTTTTATGAACTGTCCCAGAAAAGCAGCTTTGCTTTAAGTTTGGCTCAAAAATGAAATTGTCACCCCACTGTCTCAGTCTGAGTTCACTTGGCAACTGGATTTCTGGCTGTTGGTGCATCTGCAGCTGCTACTGAGAGAGGAATTGTTGCAATGGAATTGTGTTTCTGAACAACAAGGACCAACCCAGCACTTACCAGGTGAATTTTTTTCTCCTCCCCTGTGACTCACCTTGCACTTGTTCACATCCCACTGCATTTCTGCTTTTTGCTGGAAATGTGGCTACAAAAGGCAGGTAGGAGGGACACACAAGGTTTTTCCAGGTCTGGAACGTGTGGTGGGAGTGTGTAGACATAAAGTGGCAGGTATAGATAAATAATATTCTACTAAATATATAATTCTGTATAAAATGAGGGCAGGATGGCTCTGCCCCTGTAGCAAACTTACAAACTATAAAACCTTCAAGACATAAAGTGAATGTCGTGCAAGCAGCAAGAATTTGCCTCTTCTTTTTTCTAAAATATTATTTTAATATTCTAGTTTATAATGTTATTCTTTGCCTTATTTATCAAGTTTTGTGGTCTCTGCATAAAGTTGTCAAAGCAAAAAAGAAATCTGAAAGAAGAAAGCAAAAATATTGTGCAGGGATGTTGTGTGAGACAATTCAAACCTGAGGGAGTAATTTCCTAGGAGACGTATTTGTGTCCTGGAAAGAAATAGTGTTGTTATTTTAGAGACTACCAGGTGACCATCACAATTTAAATTTCTAGCTCAGCTTTCAAAGCCCTGCAGAACAATTCTGGCAAAGGCAAGTGCCCAAAATCTGAGTTCTGCATAGCAGTGTCTTTCACCAAATCCATTATTGTGGGATATTTCTTCCCTTTGATTTGAAGGAACAACTTCGGGCAATTTGGGAACTCTCTGTTGTGAAAACATGCCCAAAGCAAATTAATTGCTGGTGCTGAGCCTGGAGCTGATAACAAACGATGACTCTCAGAGTGGGAAGGGTTTGGTCGGATTAAAGAAATACTATATGTCAGATTCCAATTAAATGAAATTTAAAGTGGAGCTGCTTGGTGAATTATACACATCCACGGGAATTTGTAGGTGGGAGATGAAATCCGCATTTTGTCAGGAAATCAAACTAGCAATTTCAAATGACTTGAAGGAAGGCTCTCCTGAGGTAATTTGATTTCAACCTGTGGAAAACAACTGTTTTAAATCACTACCAGGAATAAAAATAGCCGAGGGCGACACATTTCCTGGAATGACAGGAGGAGTTTTCATTGGAAAAGGAGCATTACCTTAGAGAGTGGTTTCTTCTTGGCACAGTTTATTCCTCCAACGAACACCATGTTGGGCATCACCGGCCTGACGTACTCGAAGACGAAGTCAAACCTCAGCAGCCAGATGGAGGCAGAGCTCACGAGGTCCATGAGGGACACATCCCTCTGAAGGATCTCCGAGGAAAACTCCAGCACATCCCCGTAGAGCCCATTGCAGTACTTGAGCTCCAGGAGGGAGAGCAGGGCGTTCTCCACCCTCTGGAAGAATGTCATGTGGTCAGAGTTGAAGGAGAAGAGCCTGGGGGTGTAGGACAGGGGGCTGGGGCACTGTGGCCCCTCGTAGTGCAGGTTGCAGGGGAAGCCCCTCATGAAGAACACGTAGGGAAGGTCCAAGTAATGGGCGAGTGTTGCCCCACACAAGAAGGCAGGGTCAGTCAGGATGGCATCGAAGCCGCTCTGGTTCAGGGCTTGCAGGATGTCCTTGCTGCGGTACAGGTCCTTGCACTGCACAAAGAATGTGCTGAAGACGCTCACCGAGGCATTGTACAGCGCCAGGGCATTCAGGGGGAAGGGCAGGTCCCTCAGGTGCATGGCCACATATTCCCGAAAGGGTCTGTCCAGCTCCTCCAGCGTCTGGGTGACGGGGTAGGTGAGCACCTGGTAAGCCTGCGAGGTCTCCATCTGCCAGCTCACCTCTGGCATCAGCACCACCACCTCATGGCCCCTCTGGCTCAGCCTCACCACCACCTCCTCCATGCTCAACCAGTGGCTCCCCACCATGGGCACCACCAGCAGCTTCCCGCCGGCCGCGGGGCCGGGCAGCAGGAGCAGGAGCAGGGGAATCCAGGCACAGCAGAGCCTCCAAGCCATCATCCTGCGGCTCTGGGACTGACTTCTGCTGCAGGCTGCGGCTACGAGGTGTTTTTGAGGGAAACTGATGGGTGTTGCTTTGTGATAAGCCTGTAGTTAATGAATTACTGCTTTGGATTGTGAGTGGTTTGCAGTTTGTTGTTTTTCTCCTTTTCCCTTGGGGTGCCAAATTCTGTGACCCCTCCATGTGCTGAGTCATGTCACGATCTCCCAGGCCTCGTCTCTTCATCTGTGATGTGTCCTTCTGCCTTGGCCAGGAGCCAGGAAGGCAAATTCTGGGAATGTTGGAGATCCCGGTGTGAACACCTCCAAACAGCCTCATCCTGGGTGGATTTGTGGATGGTCACATCATCCCTGCAGGGACAGACCCTCATGAGAAGGGGGAAAGGAAGATGAACCAGCTCTCCTGAGCTTGTCCCTGAGGCACACGATTCTTTTATCTCCCTTCACTCCATTCTCCAAAACCAGCTGTATATTTGTTTTGCTCATCTTTTCCTCCCAGCCTTATTTTTACCCCTGTTTCTCCCATGTCCATCATTATTTCTCTGGGTAGAGAAACTACTGGAAAAGAGTCAGAGAGCAGTTTTCCCATAAGACATTCACAGTCATTGGGAAGGTGACCAGTTTATCAAACAGCATTTTCTCACAAAAATATTAATTTATATATTTGAGGAGGGAATGTCCTGCCCTTCCCTACTTTCTGCTGCAGGACGAATTTACCATGCAAACCACATGGTGAAAAATGAGGGCAAAAGCAAAAAAAAGGACAGGGGAAGTTAATCAGTACCTTGAGAGCGTCGGGAGCTTTCCAGAGACTTCCTCCATTGGATTGGTTATCCCAGCAAGGATTTCTGGATGAATTGAACTTCACGGGGTTCAAGGCAGGGCGAGATAACAGGCGCCCGCTGCTCACATGTGAGCCGGGAGTCAGTGGGAATGTCGGATGTGGGGGAGAAGTCATGGATCTTGGGAGCGCTGGAGATGAACGGAGGATCACCAGGATACGCTGCTGGGAGCGAGGGAGGCTGGCTGCACCTCAAGCCCTGCGTCCAGTTTGACTTCCCTCAAAAAGGACATGGAGGGGCTGGAGAGTGTCCAGGGAAGGGATGGAGCTGGGAAATGGGCTGGAGCAGCTGGGGGGGTCTCAGCCTGGACTAAAAGAGGCTTGGGGGGACCTTCTGATAGGAGATCCCCAAATAGCCTCAGAAATCTATACAGGAGATCCCAAACCCCCATCACAAATCCATGGCAGGAGATCCCAAATCCCCTGTAATAAATCCATGGCAGGAGATCCCAAATCCCCTGTAATAAATCCATGGCAGGAGATCCCAAACCCCCTGTAATAAATCCATGGCAGGAGATCCCAAATCCCCTGTAATAAATCCATAACAGGAGATCCCAAACCCCCATCATAAATCCATGCCAGGAGATCCCAAACCCCCTGTAATAAATCCATGGCAGGAGATCCCAAATCTCCTCTAATACATCCATGGCAGGAGACCCCAAACCCCACCTTCCACTATCCCAGGTCGCTCCAAGCCGCGTCCCACCTGTCCCTGGCCCCTTCCAGGAGTGGAATCTCCACGGATTCCCCGGGAACCTTTTCCCTCTCCCGCCGCTAACCCACCGCTAACTCCCACCATGCTCCGCGGAACTACGTTTCCCGTCAGGCCCCGCGCTCCCCGCGCCCCCCGCTCCCGGCGCGCCTTGCGCGGCCCCTCCGGATAAAGATGGCGGCGGCCACGGGGCTGGGCCGGTAGAGCCGCTCCGGGCACCGCCGGTGAGGGGCTGCGGGGCCTTCGGCACTGCCTGTCGTGGGCTTCTTATGAGGGGCTTGGGGGTCTCCTGTTCTGAGTGTGTGTGGGGCTGTTTTAGGGATGTCTTGTCATGGGTTTGTGAGAGCGGTTTAGGATGTCTTGCCGTGGGTTTCTGAGGGGGGGTCTGGGTGTCTCTTTCGTGGGTTTTGGCGTCTTCTGTGATGGGTTTATTGAGGGGGGGGGTTCATGGAAGGGGTTTGGGATCTCCTGTCGTGTGTTTCAGTTGCCTTTCCGTGGATTTATTCGGGCTGTTTGTGATCTCCTGTCATGGGATTATTTAAGGGGTTTGGGATCCTCTTTCATGGATTTATTGGAGGGGTTTGTGTCCCCCTTTTACGGATTTATTGAAGGGGGTTTTTTGGACATCACTTGATGGGTTTGAGGGGTCTCCTTTTGTGGAATTATTGGAGGGGTTTGGGGTCACCTCTGGTGTCTTTATTGGAGGATTCTTGGGATCTCCTGGCACGGGTTTATTCAGACCCTGGCAGTGTTGCAGGGCTGTCCCTGCTTTGTGAAACCACGGGACCAGAGACCAGAAGGATTCCTGGATCCCTTGTAATCCCTCTCCCTGCCTGGTTTTTAAGGGAAGGGAGCTGCTGGCTCCAGGAATAAGGAGCGAGGGAGGATTTGGCACCAAAAGGCTTCTCTGGAGTGGTGGGTGGTGGTGGCTCCTGGGTATGAGCCTTGTTGGGATGATCAATCCTCTTGGAACGAGCTGCTGGGTAATTCAGAGGAGGAAAACAGGGGCATATTCCAAATGCTCAAGCACAACAGGCCTGGCTGGGACAAGGAATGAGGGCCGTGGGATGGTTTGGAAGGAGGGCTGAGCCTAGGAATTGCCTCTGGATGGTTGGGAGGTGGGGCTTTTCCAGGATTTCTAAGGCAATTGGAGGATAAGAGCTGCATTGCATTTGCAGTGGTTTGATTCCCTGGTTGTGTTCATTGGGAAGTGTCTCCAGCCTCCGTGGGATCAAAAACCAGGGTGGGACCTGCTGCCTCAATTCCATTTTTGTTTTGGGAAGGTTTATAAGGGGATTTCTGTCGGATGAAGAGCTAAAAGAATATTTCAGAACGAGCAGAACCCTTTCCCTAAAAACTGCAGTGGGAAGGGCTGGAATGGGCTTAATCATGGACTGGTTTGGTGGGAAGGGACCTTAAAGACCCCTTGGTGATCTTTAGTGGAAGGTGACACCTTCCACTGTCCCGGGTTGCTCCACGCCTGGCCTTGGACACTTCCAGGGGTGGGATTTGCACAGAATCCCTGTGCCAGGAACTCTCAGGTTTGGAATGGGGAGCTCTCGACTACGTTGGGTTTTCCGAAGATGTTCCACACAGGGTTTGCCACTGGAAAAAGCTTTTAAAGGAATTCAGCTGCCACAGGAGGAAGTTATTGATTAAATAATTGGTGATTCCCTGCTCCTGTGTAATTCCAGGGAACTGTGGGCTGAGTAGCACAAAACAAAAGGGAGCAAGTTTGAGGAATCATGGAATGTGCTGAGATGCTTCCTAAGGGAATTCCATAAGGAAAATTAGCTGCCATTGAGTTTCTGACTCAAAAATCTGGAAGCAAAGGCCGTGTTTTCCTACAAAATCACTGGATTTGGGACTGTTTATTGCACTGAATTGCCCAATGGCACAGGCAGGTTTCTTGTTCTTGTGGATTCCGGAGGGATTTTGCCTTGGATAGGCCTTCCATGTTTTTCCTTTTGGGAAACTGGGCAACTTGAGCACCACTTAATTATGAATATTTAAAAATATTTATTTGGCTACACACAGATGCTTTGAATTCCCTCTTTTTTTTCTGGGATTAATTGCTGGGTTTTGTTGAGTTTTTAGATGAAGTTTTTAGAATAAAGTACATAGAAATAAATTCTTCAGTCAGGACTCAAAGGCCCATTTTGGAGGGTTTGAGGTGTTTGGCTCCAGTTGCATTTTTGGTAGTAAATTAGGGGTTTTTTTTTCTATTTCTTTAAAGGATTCTTTTGCCTTCACAATGTTTGGGGACTTGTTTGAAGAGGATTTTTCCTTTATTTCAACCAACCACTGTGGAAAAGGGAAGAAATCAACGGGCAGAGAGTGCGAACCTCCAGCTCCCAGGGATTCCACCAACCTCAGCGGGATCAAAAACCAGGGAGGGACCTGCTACCTCAATTCCCTGCTGCAGACTCTGCTTTTCACCCCTGAGTTTAGAGGTAAAGCGTTCAAGACCTTTCTAAAAAACTTCTTGGAATTGATATTTTAGTGGGACTTGCAGGGCTGGTTGGTTGTTAAATTAGCACAATGAACTCAGATAATTTTGGACAACAATCCAAATTAGTTATTACAGAATGTTTGTAAATTTAATTTTGTCACTTCTGCTCAACATTTAAATGTTGTAAGTATTGACATTTCAAACTATGTGTATTTAATTTGTGTAAATAAGGGAGCTTATTGCTGTATATAAATTATTAATTTTATTCATCCCACCACTAGAATACCTAAAAAAATAGGTATTTTCTATCTAAGATCTTAATTTGCCTAAAATAACCCCAAAATCTTTGAGAGTAAAACGCAGTAAACCCTTAAAGAGGGGGATGTTGTATAAATGGATTTTTTTTTCCCTATTCCAGAGGCTCTGTTTTCTCTGGGACCTGAGGAACTTGGGAGTCTGGATGACAACAGGAAACCAGATGCAAAGGTATTGGGAATATTCTGATCACTGCTCAGGGCTCATTGGGGTGAATGTTGTGGCAATTCCTGGGAAATTTGATTTAAGAAGGGCTGAAAGCCTGAATTTGTGTTGGAGCTGAGTCCTTGGGGATTGGGGTTGGGAATAATGTTGGGAAAAGTTGTGCTTTTTTACTGTGGTGGTGGGAGGATGTTGCTCTCTCACTATATGTGTGTTCCATGACTCTGGTGTGGTCCCAAACAAATACTATCTTGGAATGAGTCCAGAGGAGAACACGGAGGTGCTCCAAGGGCTGGAGCAGCTCTGGAGCCAGGCTGGGAGAGCTTGGAATGTTCACCCGGAGAAGGGAAGGATCCGCGGAGACCTGAGAGCCCCTTCCAGAACCTAAAGGAGCTCCAGGAGAACTGGAGAGTGACCTGGGACAAGGGATGGATGGACAGGACACAGGGAATGGCTTCACACTGCTGGAGAGTTGGATGGGTTATTGGGAAGGAATTGTTGGCTGTGAGGCTGGTGAGGGACTGGGATGGAATTCCCAGAGTATCTGTGGCTGCCCCATCCCTGGAAGCATTGGAGCAATGAGGGATAGTGGAAAGTGCCCCTGCCCATGACAGGGAGCAGCACCGAGATGGGCTTTAATGCCCCTTCCCACCCAAACCATTCCATGATTCCCTTGGACTGTGCAAGGTCCTGCACATTTTTGGGAACAAATTCTCATGTTCATGTTCAACAAATAACCCGTGTCCACGTTAGCAGTAAACTTTGTACTGAAATACTTTGGCTGTCTGTGATGGGTTTGCTGACTCTCTGTGCCCTGGGGGTCTGTTGTGTCGGGTTTATTCCCAGGTCCGGATCATTCCCCTGCAGCTCCAGCGGTTGTTTGCTCAGCTCCTGCTCCTGGACCAACAGGCTGCATCCACGAGTGACCTGACAGAGAGCTTCGGCTGGAGCAGCCAGGAGGTGCACATCCCAGCCCTTGGCAGCTCACTTCCTCCATGGAGATGATTTTGCAGGAATTCTGGCATTCAGGATGTGTCTTAAAACACTTCAGGGCTGTGGAGATGACTTTGGGTTGGGTCAGCTGGTGTTGGAGCTCCACAGGAAGTCCCTGACAACTAACAGGAAGAACAGATTGTTCTTAGATGCAATTCCAGGAGCTTTTCCTTGTTTTTTACAGGGCTGTTTTCCCAACAGCATTAGATGGGATATTGGGAAGGAATTTCTGGCTGGGAGGGTGGTGGGAGGCTCTGTCACAGGTTGTCCAGAGAAGCTGTGGCTGCCCCATCGCTAGGAGTGTTCAAGACCAAGTTGAAGGAACCTGGAACAGTGGGAGGTGTCCCAGGGGATGGATGAGCTTTGGGATCCCTTCCAACTCATTCTGGCATTGTGCCCAAGTGCAGGTGTCCCATGTGGGTTATAATTTATGTCCTTCCTATTCAAGGAGTAAATACATGAGGAGTCACTGAGGCAGCTGCCTTGGTGATCCTTGAAACATCACTTCCCAAGGAATGAGCCAAGCCAAGAGCACTGTTTGCTTTCCTGGTGCAGGAGATGAGGCAGCACGACGTGCAGGAATTAAACAGGATCCTGTTCAGTGCCCTGGAAACTTCCCTGGTGGGAACGTCGGGCCATGACCTCATCAACCGCCTGTACCACGGGATTGTCGTCAACCACATCGTGTGCAAGGAGTGCAAGAATGTCAGTGAGAGACAGGTAAACCAGGGGGTTCTCCTGTTCAACCCACTGCAAGTATTCTGGTTGTTATGCCCTAAAATAGTGTCACCTTTCCTGTGGCCTTGGTCTTTCAGTCTTGGGTGTGTTTGCTAAACCAGCTGCATCAGAGGTAAAAACCCAAGTGTTGTCGCATCCTCTGAGCCTCTGGTAGGTGTAGTTAGAGAGCTGAACAGCAGAATGCATATTTACAGTCTTTCATGCTCCTTTTAATATATAAAAAGTGGTTTTAAAAATTAATTTCGCCTCTGTGTGTTTTTGCCTGTCAGCACTAAATGTTCCCGTGTGCTCTGATGATGGGATGGGTCTGTTTTCCATGAATTTCCAGCACTTTTTGTTGCCCTTTCCCTGCAGGAAGATTTCCTGGACCTCACGGTGGCAGTGAAAGGTGTGGCAGGGCTGGAGGAGGCCCTGTGGAACATGTATGTGGAGGAGGAATTCTTTGAGAAGGACAACTTGTATCGCTGTGGGGCCTGTGACAAACTGGTGGAGGCTTCAAAGGTTGGGGACTTATTTGGGTTCACTCGGCTTGGTTGGGGTTCTGCCTCCAGCTCTGGGACCCTCCCACATGGAGCTGCTGGAGGGACCAGGATGGGCACGGGGATGGAGCAGCTCTGCTGGGAGAGTTGGGATTGTTCAGCCTGGAGAGGGGAAGATTTGGGGTGAGCTAACTGGCCTGTCAGGACCTGAAGGAACCCTACAAAAACACATGAAGAGAGACTGGAGTGACAGGACACAGGGAATGGCTTCCCACTGCCGGGTGACAGGGAGAGATGGGATATTGAGAAGGAATTCTTGGCACAGGTTGCTCAGAGAAGCTGTGGCTGCCACTGGATCCCTGGAAGGGTCCAAGGCCAGGTTGGAGCAGCCTGGGATAGTGGAAGGGGTCCCTGCCTGTGGCAGGGGTGGAATGAGATAATCCTCAAGGTCCCTTCCCACCCAAACCATCCTAGGATTCAATTTAACTGAACTCCCAAGGGGGAATGGAATGGTGTAACTTGGAGGGTTCTCCTTTTCCACCTCTGCTGCATCCGGCTCTGGGCATTCCAGAGCACCAGCTAAAAGACAATAAAACCCAACAGATCCCTGTCATGAGGAAAGCCATGGAAGTTGTCTCCCAAAGAACCCGAAGGGGAGAGAGGAACAGCGACCAAGTGTTGCTGTGCTCGGGGAAATGGGCCGTGTTTCCCAGTTTTTGGGGGAGGAGGCAGACACAGTCTGTTGGTGCACTCTGCCCTCTTCCCAAGAGCAAAGCTCCTTGTGCAATCCAATCCTGCAGCCCTCTGGAAGGGAGAGGGAAGAGTCCAGAGGGAAGTTAATGAGTAACTGGAGCTCAGGAGCACTTCACGTGCCTCGGGGCAAGGGCTGCTTGGAGTTAAACCTTCCTGGGTTCCAGAGAGTTCAGGAGGAATTGCCAGCCTCTCAAACCTGCTCATCCATGCAGGGGGAGAGTGGGAATTCCCGGTTTTGGTAGGGAATCATAGCTGGGGAGGTCAGGCTTGAGAGGGGCTGTGCTGGGAGGCACAACTACTCCCTCACTTCATGCCTTGTGGGTCTCTGGATGTTACTGCCCCTCCTTTTTGTCTTCTCAAGGAATCTCATGTTCCAGAACTTCCCCAGAATTTCATGGCATGGTCTGGTTTCCACACTGAACTTGGCAGAGCGTAGGGTTTTGGAATCTTTGGTGCCACTAAGCTTTGCAGTAGTTTTCCCCATGGGTTCAGAGGGAATTCCTAGTTCAGGGGGTTTCTTGAACCATGTGTGTTTTCCTGGGGTATTCCCTGCAAATACAGTTGGATGGAGACATTGGAATGTCTCAGCAATGTGGCCATGGAATCCACACTCACATCCAGAGGTGGCACAGGATGGTTGGGCTTGCTTCTCATAAGGGTGCTTGATGCTCAGTCCTGACTAATAGCCCTCATTAAAATGGATTCCCTTGGCTTTCCTGCCTGGAAGGCCCTCCCCTGTGTAAATGAGGGGGGCTTGGAGTGTTCAGTGGGCTGTTGGACTGGAATTTCATCGGTATCCTTTATTTTCTGTAGCAGGACAAAGTGTGGGGCTTAACAACAGGGAAAGGCCTGGATTACTTTCAAGATGTAGGGAAATGAAGGATCAGGGAAGACATTTGAAGACTGGCCTTTTGGGGGGGATTTTGTGGGAAGCCTGCTGTGTTGTCCCTGTGCTGACAGTCCTTTCCATGCCTCCCCAGTCTGCCAAGCTCCGGAAGCTGCCCCCATTCCTCACCTTTTCCCTGCTGAGGTTTAACTTTGACTTTGAGAAGTGTGAGCGCTACAAGGACACGAGCAGCTACTCCTTCCCCCTGCACATCAACCTGAGGCCTTTCTGTGAGCAGGTTGGTGCCTCAAATTCCTCAGTACTCCAAGACAAGCCTTGGAAAAGCATTCTGGGGTTCTCCTCTGTCCCCAGTCCCAAGTTTTTGTCCCCAGAGCCACTTGGAGTGGGAAATAGTTTGTAGCTCTACAAGGGGAAAGGGTACGGTAATTACCCAAAGCTTAACATCTTCTTTTCCTTGAAAGGAAGAGCTGGAATTGGGAATTTAATTTTATATTGTCATGTGTAAATTCAGCTGTGTGTTTTATGTGCCTGGAGTTTTTCAGGAATTTGTGTTTGCATTCCTAAATACGGTTTTTGGTCAGAAACTGAGCTGTACCATTGCTTGGTGATCATTTTTGATCCTTAAGGAATTAACAGAAGCAATGTTATGGAACAGACGTTTTCCTTATTGAAATATTGCAATGCAAGCTTGGAAATTTCTCAGTGGTTGCATTTGAG
The DNA here is from genome assembly GCA_013390025.1 of Pitta sordida. Lineage (NCBI taxonomy): Eukaryota > Metazoa > Chordata > Aves > Passeriformes > Pittidae > Pitta > Pitta sordida. The sequence goes on from WEKX01011149.1 coordinate 15,818, forward strand.
TAACCCTCTTTTTATTCCAGTTAGTGTTTATAAGTAGAGCTTTTTTTTAAATACAAAATAAGCCTGGTTGTGAACAAACAGCTTGAGCTGCTCTATTTGCATCGAAATTGGGTTATTTTCCATTGAGAGGCTCCAATTTTGGTCAGAATCCTACTGAAAAGTTGGCTTGGGAACACAGCTTGTGGATTCCTCATCCCTGGAAGTGTTGGATGGATCTTGGAGCATCCTGGGATGGTGGAAGGGCTNCCTAGGATTCAGTTTAACTGAACTCCCAAGGGGGAATGGAATGGTGTAACTTGGAGGGTTCTCCTTTTCCACCTCTGCTGCATCTGGCTCTGGGCATTCCAGAGCACCAGCTAAAAGACAATAAAACCCAACAGATCCCTGTCATGAGGAAAGCCATGGAAGTTGTCTCCCAAAGAACCCGAAGGGGAGAGAGGAACAGCGACCAAGTGTTGCTGTGCTCGGGGAAATGGGCCGTGTTTCCCAGTTTTTGGGGGAGGAGGCAGACACAGTCTGTTGGTGCACTCTGCCCTCTTCCCAAGAGCAAAGCTCCTTGTGCAATCCAATCCTGCAGCCCTCTGGAAGGGAGAGGGAAGAGTCCAGAGGGAAGTTAATGAGTAACTGGAGCTCAGGAGCACTTCACGTGCCTCGGGGCAAGGGCTGCTTGGAGTTAAACCTTTCTGGGTTCCAGAGAGTTCAGGAGGAATTGTCAGCCTCTCAAACCTGCTCATCCATGCAGGGGGAGAGTGGGAATTCCCGGTTTTGGTAGGGAATCATAGCTGGGGAGGTCAGGCTTGAGAGGGGCTGTGCTGGGAGGCACAACTACTCCCTCACTTCATGCCTTGTGGGTCTCTGGATGTTACTGCCCCTCCTTTTTGTCTTCTCAAGGAATCTCATGTTCCAGAACTTCCCCAGAATTTCATGGCATGGTCTGGTTTCCACACTGAACTTGGCAGAGCGTAGGGTTTTGGAATCTTTGGTGCCACTAAGCTTTGCAGTAGTTTTCCCCATGGGTTCAGAGGGAATTCCTAGTTCAGGGGGTTTCTTGAACCATGTGTGTTTTCCTGGGGTATTCCCTGCAAATACAGTTGGATGGAGACATTGGAATGTCTCAGCAATGTGGCCATGGAATCCACACTCACATCCAGAGGTGGCACAGGATGGTTGGGCTTGCTTCTCATAAGGGTGCTTGATGCTCAGTCCTGACTAATAGCCCTCATTAAAATGGATTCCCTTGGCTTTCCTGCCTGGAAGGCCCTCCCCTGTGTAAATGAGGGGGGCTTGGAGTGTTCAGTGGGCTGTTGGACTGGAATTTCATCGGTATCCTTTATTTTCTGTAGCAGGACAAAGTGTGGGGCTTAACAACAGGGAAAGGCCTGGATTACTTTCAAGATGTAGGGAAATGAAGGATCAGGGAAGACATTTGAAGACTGGCCTTTTGGGGGGGATTTTGTGGGAAGCCTGCTGTGTTGTCCCTGTGCTGACAGTCCTTTCCATGCCTTCCCAGTCTGCCAAGCTCCGGAAGCTGCCCCCATTCCTCACCTTTTCCCTGCTGAGGTTTAACTTTGACTTTGAGAAGTGTGAGCGCTACAAGGACACGAGCAGCTACTCCTTCCCCCTGCACATCAACCTGAGGCCTTTCTGTGAGCAGGTTGGTGCCTCAAATTCCTCAGTACTCCAAGACAAGCCTTGGAAAAGCATTCTGGGGTTCTCCTCTGTCCCCAGTCCCAAGTTTTTGTCCCCAGAGCCACTTGGAGTGGGAAATAGTTTGTAGCTCTACAAGGGGAAAGGGTACGGTAATTACCCAAAGCTTAACATCTTCTTTTCCTTGAAAGGAAGAGCTGGAATTGGGAATTTAATTTTATATTGTCATGTGTAAATTCAGCTGTGTGTTTTATGTGCCTGGAGTTTTTCAGGAATTTGTGTTTGCATTCCTAAATACGGGTTTTGGTCAGAAACTGAGCTGTACCATTGCTTGGTGATCATTTTTGATCCTTAAGGAATTAACAGAAGCAATGTTATGGAACAGACGTTTTCCTTATTGAAATATTGCAATGCAAGCTTGGAAATTTCTCAGTGGTTGCATTTGAGTAACCCTCTTTTTATTCCAGTTAGTGTTTATAAGTAGAGCTTTTTTTTAAATACAAAATAAGCCTGGTTGTGAACAAACAGCTTGAGCTGCTCTATTTGCATCGAAATTGGGTTATTTTCCATTGAGAGGCTCCAATTTTGGTCAGAATCCTACTGAAAAGTTGGCTTGGGAACACAGCTTGTGGATTCCTCATCCCTGGAAGTGTTGGATGGATCTTGGAGCATCCTGGGATGGTGGAAGGGCTTTTAAGATCCCTCCCAAGCCGAGGATTGTGTGATTTATCCCTAATGGTGTTCCCAGCACAAGGAACCCACAAATCCACACTGAGAAATCTCGGAAGCGACGCCCTGGGGTGAGCAAACTGTTCCTTGAGTGCCAGACTTACTGATCCCTGTTATTGTTACTGTCATTATTTCTCTTTTTAAAGACTGAGATGGATGATTCAGAGTACATGTATGAGCTCTTCTCTGTTATTATACACAAAGGTGGCTGCTATGGAGGACACTATCATGTTTATATCAGAGATGTGGATCAATTAGGAAACTGGCAGCTCCAAGTAAGTCCTAAAGGGTTTTGGTGGTTTTTTTTTAATCCTGTTTTATAGATTTTATTTAGCAGGAAAACTTAAGAGCCAGCGGGCGAATGTGCAGCCAAGCTAACTGATATTTTTGGCTGTCTTAACCTCATGGTGCATGAGAATTAACAGATAATATTTCGAGCCTCTGGCTGTGTGTGGGAACAACAGTGTTTGAGTGTGTTTCTGGCACAGGAAGAAGAGGAAAAGCTGATGGAAGATAAGGTTGGGAGAGATCCTGAAAATGCCAAAGAATCTGAGAATCCACTGGGAGTCTTAAAAGGGATTTTATCAGAGGTATGGTATGTAAGGAGTTTATTGCTTGGATTTGGAACCTGGGCGGGGTTGGGGGGTGTGAGAGTGTCCAGAGCTCTTCTGAGCTCACTGGGAAACACCTAAAACTTGTCATTTCGCCTGAATTCAATAACAGTGGCTCTTCACGCAGAAAAAGACCCCTTTTTGGATATTTTAAATTGCTCACCAAAGGTGATTAAAACCCAGGAACGACTGAAGCACTTCTGTGTTGATCCCTTGACTTTTGGAGCCCTTGTTATCCCAATTTTTCATTCGTCTATAGGAGGGCTCGAAGCAAATCCCTGTGGATCAGTTGGGGCAGAAATTACTGGAGAAAAAAGGGGTATCCTGGAATAAGAAATACAGGAAACAATATGGAGCATTAAGAAAGGTAATCACAGGTATTAGCTTGGGTTTTGCTGAAGTAACTTTATTATAATTTATATTCTGATTAAAGCTGAGACTCGGGGTTGTTTTTATTGGGGGGGGGTGATTAATCTGTTTTAGTGGTGTAGATTTTTGGAGGGACTTGAGGGTGGTTGGTGCCACCTATAAAAGGTCAGGTAGCAATAAAATGATGGGTTTTTTGTCTAAACTGAGGGCAATACATGAGGAAGCACCATAAAATGTTGGGATTTGTGTGTCAGTTTTGCTCATCCTGCCCTTGTTCCCTGTCAGTATTTGCAGAACCACCCCCAGACATTCCAGCTGAGCCCTGATGCCAGTAAGGTCTGGCTGAAGGAAACACACAAGCTCCTGTTGCAGCTGGATTCCCAAGGACAAGCTCTCCCTGAGAATGGGGTCCTGTGGAACTCCAAGGAAAACCCTCCAAGGCCAAGGAAAACTGCTGCTGGTCGCCACTGGTTTGATCTCAACGATTCCAAAGTGCAGCCCATCAAGGAGAAGGAAATTGAGAAACAGTTCCAGGGCAAGGAGAGTGCCTACATGCTGTTTTACAGGAAAGCCAAGCTCAAAAGGCCTCCTGAAGGTACACAAAGCTCAGCTTTTTCCTGGCCTTCCCTTCAGTGACAGTTTTCTTGGAGGGCAAACGTTTGTTGGGCTCTGAGGGCATTTATTTAATTTCCCTTAAAGTTTCTCTGGAAGAAGTTTTTACATTTTATATCAAATTGCTGATGACTTTTCCCTCTTCTGAACAAGAATTACTCAGTCTTCAATGTAATGCCTCATCTTCCCTTCCCTTGTTGCCAAACCAGCCTTTTGTGATTTGTTGCAGCCCGAGGAAATCCCAGGTACCAAATTCCTGAGCACCTCCTGAAAGAAATGAACACTGCTAATGCTGAGCTGCAAAAAAAGAGGTACCTTGGGGTCCCAATTCCCAAACAGCTTCTTCCTGCAGGGCTCCAGAGGGGTTCTAAGGAAGGACATTCCTTGAGTAGAGCCAGATATGGAAGTGGTTCAGTGTCACAGAGGTGAATTCAGCATTAGTATGTTTGTATGGATCCAGATCCTGCCTTCTGCTGGTTCCCTGTTAGGGGCATGACCAGGCGTCCTGCAGAATTCCAAGGGAAACAACCTGAGATGGTTAGGTAATAGGTTGGACTTGACGATCTCAAATATCTTTTCCAGCCTGGTTGATTCTGGGAAGGTGTGGGTGGAATGAGATGGGCTTTAAGGTCCCTTCCAACCCCCACTTGTCCCCTTTGAACCCCTCTGTGCTCATCCCAGGGAATTTGGCCATAGAGGGATCACTTCGAGCTGTATCTGTAGGTGTTGGAATTACCACTTTGGTTTTTTCCCCTCCAGAGCTGAATGTGACTCAGCAAACAATGGCCTTGACCTACATCTGCACCTGAGCTCCTGCTACAAATTCCACAGCGGGGCTCTGCATCCTTCCCTCTCCTGGAAGGAGAGCGTGGTGGATTTGACTATTGACAGGAGGAAAACCCTGGGAGACCTCCGGCAGGCAGCATTCCAGGTATTTGCTGCCTTCAATTAACCCAAACTTCATTTTTCCTTGAGCCACAACATCATTTCCAAATGTTTCTATGTTGCATTTTTTGTCAGGAAGAAATGCTCAATAGGAAAAGGAGCTTTAGGAGGCTAAAAAGTCATAGGAGAAAACAGTGGTTTGGGGTCTTTATTGAAGCCATGAAACTTCCTAAAATTTAATATTTTAGCCATGAAAGTTCTCAGGAGCTGATTATTTCTGTGTACATGGATGTGGGTCCACATTTGATAGTTTTAATACATATTTTGTGGCAGGTTTGTCTTTGTTCAAGGAGTCCCCTAGGTGAAGCTTGGGAGCCAAATTCTAAGAGCTTCCAGCAAATTGGAGTTTGGAGTTCTGTGAGTTCCTGCTTGTTGCTGTTTTATGGAATAATCATTTCTCTGGTGGTTCTTCCCAAGCAGATGCTGGATCCCTGGGAGGGAGAGGTGGTTCTGAGCCTGGCCAAGCCTTTACCAGCAGGATTACATCTCTACCAGAGGCTCGAGGGTAAGACCATTTTATCCAAGACTTCCGTGTTATTTGTATAGTATTTTGTTTACTGCACACATCCGGACTTCATGTATAAACCATCTTGGAGACGTGGAGCACTCAACATTCTTACAATTCAAAATTATTTCATGGCTGTTAAATTATTTCAGTCTTCAAAAATCTCTTCTGCTGCTTTAAAATTTTATAGAAAATGAATGTTTCACCAGAGCATAACCCAACTTCATGGTGTTGACATCAAAACAGTGCCCTAACTATTCCTCCCTGTTCTTCTGCAGCTCTTTAAGTGTCAAGGACTCCCAAAAACCCTGACTGAGACTTGCTGACCTCCCTGTGTGTTTGGGGGGGACAAGGACCTGATGATTTGCTCCTTTTTTAGGAGATGAGCTGAGCCTGGAGGGCCTCGGGCTGGCTGATGGAGCAGATATCTTCGTGTGGAATGGGAAAGAGGTGAGAGCCAAACCCTCTCCTGCCACTTTTGAAGGGATAAGACTGGATGGGCTCCCTGGAATTTTCTATCCCTGCACCTTCTCTTTACTATTAAGGGTTCTGCTTAACTTTGGTTATGAAACATAGCCTTTTATCCCATCTCTGGAGTGGGTTAAAATGTTATGTACTTCTGCAATAGAAGTATTTTAAAAGTATTTTCTTCCAGATTTATCAAAGGAAAACCCCAAACTGGTGCCAGGGTTGGTGTTATCTTGGTTGTGCTTTTGGCGTGGCTTCACTCCTCGAGCTCTGTGTGATTACATTCCCTTCAGCAAGGAACGACATTTATTGCTGAGGGCCAATCCCAGAAAGGTGCTTGTGTTCTCTGCTGTGTTTAATGGATTTTTTTGTGGAATTCCTGCCCTCAGGTCGGAGGCACAGAGGTGATGCCAGGCCCCGAGCATGAGCCCGTGGTGCTCAATGTCCTGCGTCTGGCCGAGCACAACGAGGGAGGGAAGGGCCAGCACTTCTCAGAGTGCCAGCACGTCTTTTCCTGCAGCACCAGCCTGGGGGAGCTGCACAGAGCCCTGGCTCCGGCTGGGGGGATCATCCTCAAGAACTCGGGAGCGGAGAAGGAAGCCAAGAACTGGGAAGTTTTCCGGGAGGAGGATATGAGGGAAACGGTGCAGAGTGTTGGGCTTAGGGATGGATCCTCCGTGCTCATCCTGGACAGCCATGACCAGAGGTAACCACTTCCATTAGGAGTTCAACCTTAAAAAAAATCAACTTTGGTAAAATCTGTTCCGTTAATTACCGGTTCTTGCACTAATTTGAGCTTTTAAATCCAAAGCAAGGTCATGTTAAGTTCTGGAGATATTTCTTAGCTCTCTAAGTGCAGAGACACATCCTTTGATTCACACTTGAGAAAAATCCTGCTGGGAACAGCTTGGGCATAACCTGCATTCCAGAGGATTGGATCATGTGGGACCTGGTGGGATGAGAGGGCAGAGCAGAATCAGCACAAGCTGTGCCAGGATAAAACCTTATGCTGGGTTTATCCTTTCCAAGTGGAGGGGGGATTCTGAAGTTCCATTTCTGGTCTCCTGACCCTCACTCCGTGACGTGCCAACACTGTCCACGACCTCAATTCCATTTATTCCTTTGAGAGTTTTGGTGAGGGATGATGGGCAGTTTCCTGGCTCTGACTGTCTCTGCACTGTCCCTTTTCCCAGCTTTGTGAACATTTCCAGTGGGAATTTGACAGCCTTTACCTATGACATCAGCTGGCTCCAAGTGAAGAACTTGTGTGGGACAGAAGATGAGGAGAAACATGTGAAAATTACTGCCACTATTGACACAGTAAGGACTGTTCCCTCAGCAGCTCAGCTAATTAGGTTTAGCCTCAGTGATGAAGGTTTTTGTGTAACTCGGATTCACCGTTCCTGGGATATTTGCCAGGGAATTTAAAGCAGGGCAGCGTTTTAGTGGGAAGCAGTTTGGATTTGGGAAAAATCGGGATGATGTCAGTAAAGCAAAGCTAAAAGAGTAAGGAAGGGTAATTTGTTGCTCCTTGTGGATTGGCAAAGGGTGTTCCTGGCATTCCCTACTGGAGTATTCCTTTGTTTTAGGTGATGTCAGACATCAAAATGAAAGCGATACGGGAGCTTCACCTGGAGGAGGAACTTGGTAAGTTCAACTGCTCACAAGGGAAGGTTCCCTTAACCTGGAAAACTCCAGTTTTCTTTCCAATTTTTATTGTCTTTACCTCTGGGTGAGTTTTGTAGTATTTTACTGGTTGTGCTTTACAAGAGAGAATGATTCTTCAATGAAAGAATAAAAGGCTGTTCATGGACCTCTTTAGTTGTCCATAGAGAGGGAGACCTCTGAGAAACTGTTGTAATTAATGGTAATTAATCTTAGTTCGGAGCCAAACTCATTATTTGAATTATTTAATTAGTGTCTTTCTCTTTCCTACCCTTTTTGCTATAGGAAGTGAGAGCTGTCTCAGACCTGTGAGTGGGAATGGGAAACTTCTGTCCCCAGGTAAATTGTTTTCTTTTATTGTTGTCTGTAAGAAATCACTTCAGAGATTTTAAGCTTCCCTTTACCCTTCCCTTGGGACAAGAACACATACAAACTCCACTGATTTCCATACTTGACTTGAAGCTGTTGGGTGGAGTTTTTCCCTCCCTTTCCAGGGAATCCTGGGGGATCTCCATCCGTTTGCTCTTGTCATGGACAACTGCAGTTCTCTGAAGGCCACTGAATGCTTTTATCTTGCTCTAAAGAGCAGCATAATAAAATGGATATGTTTAGGACTTTCTCCATGCTTTTGTCCTCCCCACAGTGCCTGAGGATTACACTGTGAAGGAAGCAGAGCTGAAGATGGGAAGTTTGCTCGGATTGTGCCATGGGAAAGCTCCAACTTCCACTCAGGTAGTGCTGGGATGGAGAGGCCCTTGTACTGTGCTCTCGGGAGGAGCAGAAGGGAAGGAAAGGGGGATACTGCTCTTGGAATCTCAAAGTTGGATACCCTGGAGTCCCAGGCTGGTTTGGGTTGGAGGGGACCATAAGGATGCCATTCCTGCAGGAGGGAATATTTCCTGTATTTCCCTAATGTAATATAGTGCCATGCCTAGGTGCCGCCATTTATTCTCGCCATTTATTCCTGTTGCATTTTTAGCTGTTCTTGTACTTTGTGGTTGGGAGTGACCCAAACTCGAGCCCTGAGCTGGAGATAGTTGTGGAGGAGACGGCCTCTGTCAGGGAGGTAAGGCTGCCAGCTTTGGGAATTCCTGGAAAACATTCCTTACCCCTTTTGCCTCACGTGGAATTAACTGGAGGGAGAGGAACTGGGAAGAGGGAGCTCTTGGTGCTGCCAGTGGGAAGTGCTGGGGTGGCAGGTTTAGGGTTTTTTTTAAAGGTGCACCTGCAAATTCTGGGCCCAAATTTATTCAGATAAAGGAACCAATTGACAGCACAGGTTTGTTTGTTTATTTTTAACAATTTGGAAAAGCTGACTGGGCTGATGTGGGGAATTTCTTGCCTGCAAAGGATTTAATGTACAACTCAAATACATCTTGTCTGATTACATTGGTGCAAGAACTAACCAGAATCAGTAATTTTTTTGTTAGATATTTTGCTGAAAACTTTTTCCCCACCTCAGCACTGAGGCAAATCTCAGCCTGTTTCTTTTTTCAGTGTCTCAATTTAATGCTGGAGAAATCAGGATTATCAGGTTAGTTCTTTACTTCCTACAAGGAATTTTTGATGTTTTAGGCAGCTCTCCTTTCCCTAAACCTTGTACGCTTTGTTGCTTCTGTGTCAGGGCAATGTGAGGAGGGCAGAATTCCAAACTTAGACTTTATAATTTTTATTTTAAGTGGCTTGTCAGAGATTCAAATGGCAAATTGACATTGCAATTCCTTCTCTTGCCTCTTAAACCAGGGGAAATAATTAGGGAGGTGAGGAAGAGACATTTATGCAATTAAAAGAATATTTCCAATGGGGAGGGACATGAAGGTGATACTTGATTTAGTTAAGAGTTGTGTTTAAAAAACAAAAGACCCAAGAAAAGAACTTTTTACCACTTGTCAAGTTGTGCAGTGTTTTCCCAAAGCAGCATTCCTGGCTAATTAGTTTGGCACATGTATTTTGTGGTTTTTGGTAGGTGACAACTGGCACTTGAGGAGGCTGGACTGGTGCTACGAAGCAGGGGAAGCATTAAGTCAGGAAGTAAGAGGATCCCCTTCTTGCCTTGGATCTCTGCTCTGTAGAGACTTTCCCTGAGCTACGTTAAAGAACTCTCGGATTTCCATGGATCCGTGTTTTCTCTTCCCACAGGATGCCACTCTGAAAGAGCTCAATGTTTGCAGAGGAGACACTTTGGTCATAACTGAAGGGAAACTTCCAGAAAAGGTAAAGTGAGAGGGGTTGTGATTTTAGTCAGTGGACAGAGAATTGGAATCGCAGAATTCCAGAATGGTCTGGGCTGGAAGGAGCCTCCAAGCCCATCTTGTGGCTGCCCCATTCCTGGAAGTGTCCAAGGCCAGGTTGGAACAGCCTGGGATGGAATTGCATAATTGTAGCATCAGAAAGCTGGCAAAGACCTCTAAGTTCATCAAGCCCAGCTATTAATCCAGTCCCACTAAACCATGTCCCCAAGTGCCACATTCACACATTCTTGGATGCTTTCAGGGGTGGTGACTCCACTTTCTGGGCTCAGATTTGAACAAGTCTTTTCCTTCCTCGTGTGATAAAGGTGGAACTTGTCCTTGGCGCTGAAACAGAAACTTCCCAGTGCTTTCTGTTCACTTCCCAGGGTTTTCTGAAAATTCCCGTCTGGTGGCTCAAGCCTCCAAGCCATAAGAAACATGGAGAGGATCCTCAGGACCAAGTGAATGGGATCAGCTGCCAGATGGAAGCTTTTCAGGTGTCTGCTGGCACAGGTGAGCCTGGAAAGGGATCTGAGGCTGCTCCCAGAGCTTGGAGTCAACCTCAGAATTGAACCCAAAGCCTTAAATCCTTCGGGGAACTATGAGGGACAGGTTACAGCAAGTTCATAGTTAAAGGAGACACATGGAGCTTGTGGCAAGGCCATAAATGCTGGAAAATCCTGTTGGGATGTTTCTCAGCTGGGTTTTGCTCAAGAGCCCACTAAGTTTTGAAGCAGGGGCTTCTATTCAGTCTGTACCTGAAGGCAGCGGCAGCATTTTAAAGGATCTCCTCCATGAGCATGGAAAACTGAACTGGAAAAATGGGAAACAGATTTCCACAAGAAAAACCAGATTCCTTTGCTGCTGAGGTGTTTTGCAGGGCAGGACCCCTCTCCTTGCACACATCTCTTTGCCTTTTTCTCCTCTCTTTCAAACCTTTGCTGAGTTTTCTATTCTGCCCTGATGGTTTCAGTAGCTCAGAGCAGATTTCCCTTTCACTGCCACAGGCTCGACATTCCAGAGCCATAACCAATAATCAATACTGGCAGTATCTGCTCCCAGTAGGAAAATTGGCAGTTTGGGGTCTGTTGAAACCCTTTTTGTTTGGAAACTATTGGAATTTATTTTATCCACTGTACATAAGTAGATCCCACTGTGCTAATTCTGGTGGCAGGGAGTTGGATAACAACATAAACCACTCTTGAATTCCATGATAATCTGTTTCTTTAGCTGCCCTCCCCCCAAAAAAATAAAATTGGAGTTGAGATGCCTTTTTTCTAAGTGAAGTGCCTGTGACCTGTCAGGACTATGAAGAAAATCCTGTTGACTCTTCTTTCTTCCTCCCCATCTGAAGCTCCAGCAGAACCCACCCACCCATCCCTGGATCTGTGCTTTGCTGGCAGGATAGAAATCCCGGGAGAGGCTTCCCTGGAAGATCTGAAGCTGCAGGTTAGATGTTCTCCTGTGCTGGGAAGTCCAGCAGCGCTGGGGTGACTGGAGCTCTATTAACACCGGCTTTATCTCCTTTTCCCTTGTCTCCAGTCTGTTGTGATCTGGCATTTGCTTTGATGCCAGTGGTAAGTACCCAGAGGCAGTTGGAGCATGTGGCTCAGACACTTCCTTGGTGGCCCTGCTGTTCTCATCCTCCCTGTCATGATTCCCGGCCTGCGGGGGCCTCGTTGCACTTCCATCTGGAATTGTGGCTTTGCAGCCTTTAGCTTTGGGTCACTCCTCCATGAGAAGCACACACATGCAAACACCTCCTAAAAAAGCCACTTCCCATCTCCCACATTCGTTACTTTATTACTTTTCTGCATCTTATTTTAGTTTTTGGGTGGTGAATCCAATGGGTGAAGGATTGGGTCACTTTTGTCATCCAGCAAGGCCTGGCTTAGTTTCCTTGGCCAGAAACTAAGGTGCCTCTGCTTTATTTTTTAAAACCATAAATATGATTTTATGACACTAAAAACCAACCAAGAAACAAAACATCCCAAAAGGAAAAAACAGAAAAACCACCACAAAAAATACAGGAATGAATCTGCCCCAAAGGCTCTTTGTTCTGAGCTGCAGGGGGAAGGATCTCACTGGATTCTGGTCCATCCCAACATTTATTTTTTGGGAATGGCTTTGGTTTCAGGCTCTGCCAAGCTACTGGAAAACTGCCTGTTTGCAGCTTGGGAGCAAGAGAATTGTCTGAGCATGGGAAGTGGGGTGTCGTTGGTGAGGAGTGAGGAGACTGGGAAACAATTCCAATGGCCTCATTCCCTCCCAGCTGTTCAAATGTGGATAAAAACAAAGCATTTGGTACTTTTGAAGTGTAAGTCTGAGCTGAGAAATGCTGGGGGGGAGTGAAGCCCCAACTCCCTTTGAGGTTGAAGAGTGAATATTTCCATCATAACCACAAGCAACAATTTATGTGGAATAAATGGAATTTCGAGTGTTGCCTTGAGAGTTAATCCAATGTGTTTTTTCCAAGGAGAGTGGCAGCTAAAATGATTGACCAAGATGTTTCTTTCTTTCTTTCAGGCTCTGACCTTGCCATGCTGTCAGGAGCAGGTTGTGCCCCTGCCCTCCTTCCTCAGGATATGGACAATGGACAGCAAGCGCCCTGGGAAGCTCCTGAGGAACAACAAGCAGAGACTCAAGTAGGACTTCTTGGGGAATGTGCAAGGTGTTGGCTGTGAGAGGGATTGGTGGGAAATGGATCTGGCACATGGCAGCAGGGAGCTCATTTCTGGTAGCAAAACTGAGGCAGAGCATGTCTTCAAATTGGGAGAAACTGGGATAACTGCCAGGGTTATTGCAGTGGAAGGTGTCCCTGCCCATGGCAGGGGGTTGGAAAAAGATGGTTTTAAAGTCCTTTCCAACCCAAGCCATTCTGGGATTTTATGGTTCTGCTAAGTTTTAATGTAGGTACTTTAATTTAGGACGTTTTGGTACTTTTTTGTTCCAACAACCTCTTACTTTGGTTTTCATCCATTAAAGGAGTAATTACTTGGGAGCTCAGAATGGGTGATGACCATGAGGGAATCCCAGTCTGGATAAGGTGGGAAGGGACATCAAAGCACATCCCATTCCACCCCCTGCCACGGGCACGGACACCTTCTAGTATCCCAAGTTGCTCCAGCCTGGCCTTGGACACTTCCAGGAATGTGGCAGCCACAGCTTCTCTGGGAATTCCAGCCCAGTCCCTCCCCACCCTGACAGGAAAATTCCGTCCCAATATCCCATCCGACCCTGTGGCAGTGGGAAGCCATTCCCTGTGTCCTGTCCCTCCATCCCTTGTCTCAAGTCCCTCTCCAGCTCTCCTGGGGCCCCTTTAGGCCCTGGAAGGGGCTCCAAGGTCTCCCTGGACCTTCCCTTCTCCAGAGCAATGCAACCAATCTGTTTTGTTCCCAGTGACTACAAGTTGGGTGCCAGAATGGGAGTCTGCATAGAACCTTTGGAAAAAGAAGAGGATTTGGGGTAAGAGCTCAAGACGCTGATTTCTTACAGCTCTGCTTTTGAGAGGAGCCTTTACTGAGCAGCTTTTCCCTTTGGGATTAGAAATGTGAGGATTCAGGAAGACTTGGAGCTTGCTTTTTCTTTTCCACAAAGGGGAGGGAGAGAGTGAAAACTGGGAATTCTGAAAGCATGACTCCTAAGGATGTCTGTTCTCTCCTCCTCCTGCCAGCCCCCATGAGCTGCTGCTGCGAGTCCAGATGGCAATTCCGGGAGAGAGGGACTACGCTGACTCCAGGGATTTGGTGTGGGACATCTCCAAGGAATGCACGACCTGGGCACTGAGGCAGAGAGTGGCTTCTCACTTCTGTCTCCCTGTGGATAAGATTGAAATCGCCAAATACTTCCCAGAGAGATTCGAGTGGCTGCCAATCTCCAGCTGGGTGAGACCTGGAATGACACAGTCCAACAATGGCTTGGTTTGTGCTGCACTTCCTTTGTTCATTGTATTGGAGGAGAATTCCCAACAATCGTCTGCTTTGCTTTATTCAGACACAGCAAATTTCCAAGAGGAAACGGAGGAAAAAGCAGGAGAGTTTGCAGTCAGCCCCTTATCACCTGAGGGATGGAGACATCATCGGGGTGAAGGTAAATCCCCTGGGATTGAAATCCCCATGGATTGTGGCATGAGGAATGTTCAGGCTCTATCCCCTTGGCAGGATCTCTGGGATGTGGTTTGTGTGGATGGGACATGTGCTGCTGCTCCTGATTTTTCTCCTGTTTGTTTGGTTTTTTGCCCTCATTTTGATTGTTTGGTTTTTTTTAATTCTGAGCAAAATCCAGGAAAAGTGCCCTTTAAAAATCACATTGTAGATATAAACCCATGACACCTTCCAAAGAATTATGACAACTCCAGTTATGGGGAAAAAATTACCCAGCAGTGTTCTGTAGCAATCAAATTACGTATTTAGGAGAAGGAAAGAACACACTTGGCTGGGTTTTAAAACAGGAGAAAAACCTGATGTCCTGTCCTGCTGACTTAGACTATTGGAGAAATCCATCCCTAGAAGTGTCTAAGGCCAGATTGGAGCAACCTGGGGTAGTGGAAGGTGTCCCTGGGGTGGAACTGGATGAGCTTTAAGGTCCCTTCCAACCCATTCTGGGATTTTTTACTTAACATGAAGTTAATTGGTGTAAAACCACGGGTGGGGAATAGTTTGAGCTTCTGAGTTTGATCCATCAAATCATTTTTTTTTTCCCAACAGAACCTTCTTCTTGATGACACCAAGGACTTCAGCACCGTGAGAGATGATCTTGGGAAAGAGAAGCAAAAGCAGCTGGCGCTAGAAAAAAAGAAAAGGTAGTGAATATTGGTGTTTATTTTTTCATTAAACTCTTCACTGCTTTTCAGAGAAGCTGTGGCTGCCTCATGCCTGGAATTGTTTCAGGCCAGGTTGGATGAGACTGAGCAACCTGGGATAGTGGAACGTGCCCCTTCCTGTGACTAGGAGGGGAACTGGATGGGCTTTACGGTCCCAAACCACTCTGGGATTCCATAAATTAATTGGATACCTGGATGGGTTTTGGCCCCTGGTGTCTGGGGCTACACTGAGCCTTAGTTTTCCCTCTTGCAACACACTCTGGAGGCGAGGAAACCTTAATTCCTTATCTGCTGGCCTGGCACAGAGGGTTGGGCTGAGCTTGTAGGTCATTCCTAGGACTCACTGGAAGTTGGGGATCAGTCCAGGTTGATCTGCTCTTGGTGCTAAAGCTCGAGACTGACATTAATCCACGTTTCCCCACAGTCGCCAAGCCGGGCGTGTCCAGGAGCCCGATTTCCTGGAGGAGAAGCTGCACATGAAGCCCCGGAAACCAGAGGTGGCTCTTTCCATCAACGTGGGGGTGTTCAGATAACAGCAGGAGGGGCTGTGCCCTCAGAACGCACCAAACCCAGCTGCTAACTTGGCCTGGGACAGCCACGGGGGCTTTCCCAAAGTGTCCTCAAGAATCCTGGAGCCAAAGTGGGTGTGGGATTCGGGAGAACTCTCATTTTCTTCT
Source organism: Pitta sordida (assembly GCA_013390025.1). Taxonomy (NCBI): domain Eukaryota; kingdom Metazoa; phylum Chordata; class Aves; order Passeriformes; family Pittidae; genus Pitta; species Pitta sordida. The sequence goes on from WEKX01011149.1 coordinate 31,099, forward strand.
GCTCTCTCTTGGGGAAGTGCTTTAGTGCCCCTTTCTCATGTGGTTCCTACTCTCAGGCTGGGGAAATGCACTTTATCTGTGAGGAAAAGGATTAATATATTGAATTATCCCTGGGTGACTCTTTTGTGTTCTCCCTAAATGCTTTTTTTGGGGGGGCAGATCTGACCCTTTGCACCATCACTACTCGGTTTTAATCCCGTCAGAATCATCTCTCTGGGGAGTTTTCTTCCCCGACACTGAAGTTACTGCCAATACCAGAATTTGCATTTTATCCCTTTATATTTATATATAACCCAAGGCCGTAGGAGCCAGACTTCAGGAATCTTCAGGAAGGTGGGAATCCCTGAACAAAGTGTATGAAATAGGCTCAAAAAAGAGCAAGTTCAGGGATCTGTCCAGATGTAAAACCTGGAGGAGTTTTGTCATATGGAACAACAAGGTTCCAATCTTTATATTTTGAAGTTTTTAGGGCTTTTTTTTTTTTGCTGCTGCCCATCAACTTAATTTTGGCAGTTTCTAAAGCTTTTTTGTTGTCCATAAACTTCATTAACACATGAAACAGTTGGAAAACCCAGATCCCATGGTTGGTCTTAAGTTGGTTTTGTTGTACTCAGAAAAAAGGCTTGTATTTATTTTCAGTCCTCTTTTTTTCAGGGGAATTCCCCTGATATTTTTTTCAGTAGTTCTAAAATTGTTACATTTGAGGTCATGGAGCTGATTTGGAGCCTGTGGCATCAGGATTCTGTGTCCAGGGTCCTGAAGTATTAAGATAAAGAAAACTAAGCCTGATTATCCTTAACAAGAGGACAAAACACAAGCTACTTTGGGGAACTGCATTAATGACTTGACAGTGCAGATTTTGTAGGAGGAGCTGCCAGTTCAGCAGACTTTTCAAATTTTGGCTAAGGTGGGATTTTTCCTTTTCAAGGTTAAGAATTCTGGTATTTCAGGCAGCAGAAAAATACAAACTGACACTCCAGAAGGGGCTGTAGGTAGAATTCACTTGGATCCTGGTATCCTGGATTTATGGATGGATTTCCTGCCAGAGGTGAGGGCAGCTGATGCTTTTTCTTGTTGCCCACTTCCAAATCAAATCCAATGTTCTTGTGAGCCTGGCTTTCCTCGAGGGATCCAGGGGCTGGATACAAAGATTTTTCAGGAGAGCTTTGTATTTCCAGAAGGTTCCATTGCACTTCTTTGCTGTCACTTTAGTTTTTCCAGCTCCTGCTGGGCTGAGCTCAGCCTTTCCCCCTTTGGCAGCTCTGGTTTCTTCCTGAGAACATCCAAGTTTGAAGAAAGAGAAATAGGAATTCTAAGAGGGAATTTTGTGCCTTTGTTCAAGTGTAATGTAGCAGCACCTGCACTGAACCAATCTTGGATTACGTATTTCTAATATTGGCTCAAAATGTATATTTTTTTTGTTTTTCCTTAAGACCCTTGTGGGTCATTCCACAAGGAGAGAGTTCATGGAAAACAGGGCTGGGGAGAGGGGAACCCCTTTGGAAAATGGAGTCTTTGTGATTCCATGGGTTAGGATGGTTGTATTGCAAAGCCTGGGAAAGCTTTCATCTTTATTTTTCAAGTGTTCTTCACAAAATAAAATGGCATTTCTAGACGCTGAGGTGGTTTGTCTCTGGATGTTTCACTGGGAGGTGGATTTTAACATTTGGGGGGGGGACACACACAGAGTTCTATTGGGTTTAATTTTCCAATCTGTTCCTAACCCCACATTCCATGTCTGTGTGAGGGTTCCCTCATCCCGCTGGGATTGCAGTGTGGGGTCCGCTGGAGAATTGGGATTTTAATGCCACTTAAAGGGATTTTTGTGTATGTTTTTTTTTTCCCTGTTTTCAGAAGCACAATGTGGTGTTTACCAGAAAGGGGCTGATCCTTTCTCCGTTTGAATTATACACCAAAAGCTTTAATAATCTTAACAGTGACTCTAAATACTGCCTGTAGTTACTGAACTGAACGACTTTCAAACTCTTTTCTTTGGGGTTGGGGACAGAGGGACTTTCCCGCTCCCTCCCTGGAGCGCAGAGCCAGGCAGAGGTCGGGCTCTGCTCGCAGAGACCAAGAGGCGCAGAATTCCTCCTCCACGCCGTTTCTTGGCTGATTTTGCAGCCGCGGGGCGGCTTCGGGGAGGGGTTCCCGAGGGTTTTCCCTCCGGGAAGCGCAGGCCGGGCCCGTCGCTATGGCCGCGCTGTCCCTTAGCAACGGGGCCCGCGCATGCGCAGCGCGGGGCAGGCCGGGAGCGCGGCCGGTGCCGATCCCGCCTGGATCCCGATCCCGGCCCCGCCTGGATCCCGATCCCAATCCCGCCTGGATCCCGATCCCGGCCCCGCCTGGATCCCGATCCCAATCCCGCCTGGATCCCGATCCCGGCCCCGCCATGGACGAGGCGGTGGCGCGGCAGACGCGGGAGATCCTGGGGCAGGTGATCCAGAAGCCGCCGCTGACGGACGCGCTGCTGAAGAAGCCGCCGTTCCGCTACCTGCACGACCTGATCCGTGAGGTGGGACCATCCCGGGGGATGTTTCCTCCCATCCCCGGGCGCTGCCGAGGAGAGCGGGGTTTGGGGAGGTGGGAGAGCGGGAAGGAATTCCTGGCTGTGAGGTTGAAGAGGGGCTGGGATGGAATTCCCGGAGGGGCTGTGGCTGCCCCGTCCGCGGGAGTGCCCAAGGCCGAGCTGGAGCCGCCCGGGATAGCGGAAGATCCCGGAATTTTATCCCTTTTAAAGCGGGAGGTGAGAGCATCTGGGCATGGAATGAACGGGTCAATATCCCAAGGCTTTAAAGGTCCTGAACCATCTCAAATCTGATCAATGTTCTGAAATGACTCGCGAGGAAAGTGACAAACTTTTGGTGCCGTTTATTTCGTGTCCAGGATGGATTCGTGATGCTGAAGATCCTGAGCTCTCTGTCATTAGAGCTGAAGGGGTGGCCCAATTAATATCCGTAATTATGCAGTTAATAACAGGAAAAGGGTGTCCATTAAGTCTCAGAATCCCTGGATCATTTGGGTTGGAAAAGCCCCCCCAGCCCACCTTGTCCCTGAGTGCCACGTCCTGTCATTCCTTGGACACCTCCAGGGACTGGGGCTCCAACCCTCCCTGGGTGTCCTTTCCCTCCCAAAATTCCTGCTGCTCTCCAGCCCGAGCCTCCCCTGGCACAGCCTGGGGCCCTTCCCTCTCCCCCTGGCCCTTGTTCCCTGGGAGCAGAGAACTCATGTTTCAATTAAATTTAAAATAAACCCCCTTGGGATTCACCATCCATTAAGGATAAAAATGTAATTAAACAGGATGGGAGCTAGAACTAGCTCCAAACAAGGTGTCACACCCAGGCCAGCAGATTCCCGAGCTTTATCCGGGACTTTAAAAGTTCTGAATTTATCCCTTTTCTCCTGATTTTTAGGTCATCAGAGTGACAGGGTTCCTGAATGGGCTTTACACAGACTTTGAGCTGAAGTCAGACAACGTCAAGGTGGGTATGAGACTTAAAATAAATCTTGTTGGAAACTTTCCACGAGGTTATTTTCCCCTTTCGATTGATACATTCCTAATTCGCTGGAATGCACAGACAGAAACAAAAATCCTACAGTTGGGGCGGGGGGGGGAATCCCTTCAACCTCCCCAGTAAAAACCTACTCTCAGCACTGGTTCAGGTATTTATTTCTATTCCATCCAGTTTGATTTCCTGCTGCAGGTGGGAGCTGTAGGCTTCCAAGGGGGTTTCCATGAGGATTCCTTACATGGACACAACAGGGAGAACTCCTGGAGTCTTTCCCAGATCCCCCCAGGATTTCATTCTGGGAGCAGGAGGAACCCTCTCATCAAGTTCTCATTGATTTCTTTGCTGTGTGTTTTTGCCTTCCCCCTGAGTTGTCGTGTCTGTTCCTCAGGTGTGGGGGATCCAACCTGGTGTGTTGCTGTTTTCCCAGGACAAGGATTCCAAGATGAGCTTCCTGCAGAAGGCCATTGACGTGGTGGCCCTGGTGACAGGGGAGCCCCTGGCAGTGAGACCAGCCCGGGTGGTGTCTGGGCACGAGCCTGAAAAAACCAACCAGTTCCTGCAGGCCCTCGGGAAGTGCTGCTTGGCCAAGGCAGGAATCGTTCCCCGTGGCTTTGTATCCTGGACACGCACTCCTGGAAGTCATTTTCCCCCTGTGCTTTCTGTGGACATGGAAATCCAGGAATTATCTCTGTCAGACAAGAATTGAAATGCTGTTGTTTTGCTTGTTTCTGAGAGAACAGCCCTGGGTGACGCTGGAGTGGCCTGAGGGTGTTTGGAAAACAACATTTTGTGGGATTTTAGGGAAGTTTAACCGAGGGAAAAATCCTGGTTTAAGGACTTGATGAGGCTTTTATCCTTTGAAGATGTTGCAATGAGAATTGTGCTGTAATACATAAACCCCACCCTAAATTTATATTAAATTAAATTTATATTGGTTGATTTAATCCAATTATTAGGAGAATTAGAAGGGAAGTGTTTGGCATCAAAACTTGATTGCTCCTGGGAAGGAACTTGATGATCTCAGGGGTCTTTTCCAACTTCATTGGCTCTGCTAAAAGAGGGGGGGGGGAAAGCTTTATTTGTAAACAAAACCAGCAAGAAAACCCCAACCCCCAGGTCATGTTAATGACAGATTTAATGAATAAAGGAAAGCCCTAAAGTGATGAAATTCTTTAAAAAGAAATGTCTTCTTGTGTGTTTTTGCAGCTCTCCAGTGATGCTGCTGTTAAAAGAGTCTTGGCTGGGGAAAAAGCTGATACTCCAGGGAAACCTCCATCCTCTAAAACTCGGGATAAAGGAGACAGAGAGTCCAAAGCAGAACCCAAAATCCCGAGGGACAAAGAGGTACAAGCTGCTTTTTTGGGGGGAGAGGGGATTGTGTCTGTGAAGTTGCCAAATATATTAATTTTTAGTGTTTTCTTCCTGTTTTAGAGCAGGAGAGACCCTGAAATGAAAGAGAGAAGCTCCAGCAGGGACAGGAAACCCAAAGAAAAGGAAGGGGATAAACAGAAGGATTTAAAGGAGAGAGATTCCTGGAGGGAAGGGGAAAAACGGGAAAGGGAAAGAAGCAAAAGCAGGACGAGCAAGCAAGGAAGAGATCCCGAAAAAAGCAAAGCCAAAGGAGCCAGAGAAGAGGATGTGGAGAGGGAGAAAGGGCAGGAAAGAGGGAGGAGAGAGAAGGAGAGCCCGAGAGGAAGAGACAAGGCTGAGGACAGAGATGGGGACACACCAAAGGACAGGGAACAGGAGGAGGAGCAGCTCCGGGAACACGGCAAGGAGAAGGTGGAGAGGAAGGTAATTGCAATGGAATTTTATGATTGTTCCGTGGCTTTCCGGGTGGGGATTCCAGCTGGGAAGTCTGGCCTTTGGCACTTCCTCTCCCAGGGGAGGTGGATTCTGGAGCAGGACATGGAGGAGCTTCCCGGGATGGGGCAGCCACAGCTTCTCTGGGAATTCCAGCCCAGCCTCTCCCAGGGACCAATCCCTTCCCAGTGTCCCCTCTTCCCTCTGGCAGTGGGAATTAATGAATTAATTGGCTGGGGGTGATTCTCAGCATATTGAGATCAAACAACTCCTTCCTTTTCAGCCCCCAGATCTCAAGGAATCCCCCCTCAGGAAAAGCCAGAGGCCAACTAAAGACACCAGGTGCCAGGGGGAGAACAAGGTCTAATAAATCCAGATGACAAAGCAGCACATGGAGGTAAATTTGAGCTGGAATTCCAGCATTTTTAACTCTTTTTCTTTCCCAGACTGGAAGTCCTGCCAGGATCTCCAGGCAGCCTTCAGCCAAAGGATCCAGGCACCGCTCCAGACCTGGGGAAGGTGAGTGGAGGGAGGATGTTGTTATTCCTATGGAACAGCAGCAGCAGGAGTGCTGGAATATCCCTGTTCAGCCTGCTCTGTATTCCCAACCTGAATTTTTGAAGCCAATCCCATTTTCCTGCTTGGATTTGGTGCTTCAAAATTGAAATTTGGTTGGGTTTGTGCAGCTGGAAATTCCCTTGGAAATTCCTGTGTTCTCCCTAAATGGGCTTTGTGCCTCTTTTCCAGCTATTTCTGGCACATGTAACACTTGTCCAGAATGGGTTTGGAATCATTTGCCTGGGAACTGGTTTCTTCCAGGGGCTGTGGCCACGAGGAATGGGGCACATGGAATTCCACAGGATGGAGGGGCTGAACTCCAGGAGAAAACTGAGCCAGGACTTGCAGAAAACCAGAAAGGTAGGGAAAACTCAAATTCCACTGCGGTGGAAAGTCTCATTTGGGTGTTTTGGGATCAAATCCATGCAGGGAAATGATGAAAGGAGGGGGATTTACACTTGATCCAACTGTGCCTTGTGTTTGAATCCCTTCCTGCTTGGAAAAATGGACATTCCCTGCTAGAACAGTTCTTTTTATTTCCCTTTTCCCATTCTTTTGTGAGTTTCCCGGGAGGCAGTGTCCCAAGGACAAGGCTGCTCCCAACTCCCTCGGTGCTGGAAGATCCCAATTGCTGCACGAGGCCTTTTGGGAAGTGTTTGGGACCCTCAGTGTCTGCATTTCCCAGGATTCCAGGGGAAACTTCCAGCTGTTCATTGGGATTTCTCCTTTCCTTCCCCAAATTTTTTCTAGCTGCCCAGTCAGGGATTGGGAATGATGTTGGGATCCAGCTACATGGAGCCATGGAAGCAAAAGGCAGGAGGAAGAGGTGGGATGGAAGGAAGAAGCTGGATTTGCTTGGGAAGGGTGATCCCATGGATCTTGTGGAATATTGGAGGGCAGAGGCTGTTTCCCAGCCCTCCTGTGGCCTCCAGGGCCTCAGAACTGTGTCACTCCATGGAAATAGGGAAGGATGTCCAAGACATTTGTGTGGGAGAACTTCCCCATGAATTCCTGGTCATCTCCTGGAGCCACCTCATCCCTTGGAATGTGGCTGTGGGAGGATAGAACTTGTATCCCTCTATTTTCAGTCTGAGTGCATGTGGGAGCACCCAGACATTCCTTATTCCTTGGGGGGGTGGATCCTCAGGTGGGAGAAGAATGAAAAATCCAGAATCAGGAATGATTGAGGTTGGGAAAGCTCTCCAAGATCAAGTGCAACTTTTTATTGGCTGCTCTTCATTTCCAGCCTCATTCCATAAGAGTTGAATGATCCTGGATTGGGGAACCTCCACGTTGGTAGTTCAGCACTTTGGGGTCCTTGTGTCCCTTTTGGATTGGGAGTGCTCAAAACCTGGAAGCTCCCAAGATATTTGACTTCCCATAGGATTTTATTCCTCCCCGAAGCAGTTTTCCATGGGATGTGTTCCTGGGACACACTGGAATGCAGTGCTGGTGAAATCCAAAACACTGTAGGAAACATCAGCTTTTCCTTGGCAGCCAAACCATCTTTCCATGTTTTCAGGAGGAGGAGAAGTGGAAAATGTGGCTCCTGAAAACCCTGGAATGTCTGAAGGTGGGGAATTACCTCAGGAGCTGCCCTCTCAGCCCACCCAAAGGTGTGTTTTAATCCTTTGTTCTCTCAGTCCATAAAGGTTTTGGATATAACTGGGGCTGTTGGAGGGTAACATTCCAGAGGGGTGAGGTGCCCTTCCCTTTCACCCCCAGCAGAGCCCGGTGCTGTGTCCCTTGGGAATGACATTCCTGTTCCTTTGTCCCTGCAGGCGGATTCCCCGTCCCGGCAGTGCCAGGCCGGCACCTCCCAGAGTGAAAGGGCCCGAAAGCACCGAGCTCTCCATCCAGGAAAGGTTGGGAATGTGGGAATGGGAGGGGTGCAGAGCACACCTTGGGCTGGTGAGGACGTGGCACTGGGTGCTCTGCTCCCAGCTGGGGATCAGGCACAGCTTGGAGGGCTTTTCCACCTGGAATAATTCTGGGATTAGGGATCTTTTGGTGGCTCTTGGTTGGTTCTGTGGGTTTGTTTTGGTTGGCCCTTCCCAGGGTTTCCTTTTCCCGGCGTTTCTCCAGGAGTGGCAGCGCTAAATCCACCCCAACCGTGATCCCGGAGCAGGTCCAGGAGGAGGAGGACGAGGAGCAGTTTGTGGTGGAGGCAGCAAGGCCTCTGCCCCAGATGGTAACGCTCTCTTCCTGGTGGGAATTTTAGGACCTTTTCCCATCCTTGGTTTGGAATGTTCAGCCTGGAAACCTTAGAACCCCTTGCAGGGCCTCCAGGAGAGCTGGAGAGGGACTTGGGACACGGGATGGAGGGACAGGACACAGGGAATGGCTCCCCGCTGCCCGAGGGTGGGATATTGGGCAGGAATTCCTCCCCTTGAGGGTGGGGAGATGCTGGGCTGCAATTTCCAGAGAAGCTGTGGCTGCCCCATCCCTGGAAGTGTCCAAGGGCAGGTTGGAACAAGTGGAAGGTGCCCATGGCAGGGGTGACACTGGGTGGCCTTTAAGGTCCCTCCCACCCCAGACCATTCCATGATGAACCTGTTCTTGGAGCTTCCAGCTGGATTTTGGAGGGGTTGCCCATCACAGCTGCACCAAATTCCTGCAACTCAATCCCTTCCCTTCTTTTTGTAGGAGCCAGAAGTGGAGCTGGTTGAGGATCAAAGTCATGGTAGGTTTGCTTTTCCATCCATTTCTATCCCTGGATCATCAACCCCTGGGCTGAGCCCTGATAATGCTGGATAAAGCAGGAAAACACTTCCCGAGAAAAGGACTTCGCAGGAAAACCAAGGGATTTCTCCCATCTGGTTCCCTGGATTTCCAGCTGGGGTTAAGGACACGTTTTTATGCATCTTCAGCAGGATTTTAAATCCTAAAACTCTTAAATGAACAATTTCTTCCAGTGTTAGGTACAGTTTGAGATGGGATTGGCCTTCAAGGCAAATCCTAGAAAAACTGAGGAAGCACAAATTTCCAGAACAAATCCCCTCAGGATCTCAGGGTTGAAAGAACATCATAAAACGCTGCCTGTGTCTCCCTAAAAACATTAAAAAATGTGGGGTTGATTTTGGTAGTGAATGTTTAAATCTGGAATTTTTGACAGGTGGGCTGGTGAAAAGAATCCTGGAAACCAAAAAGGATTATGAGACATCCCAAAAATCTTCCCACGTGACAGACAAGGTAAGTTGGCAACAGCCCTCAAAGAACTGACACTAAATATTGTCATTGTGACTTTTCTGTCTTTTTTCCATTTCTGAGCCAACTTTCCTTCATGGATTTCTTATCCCACTCCTGTGATTATTTTTTTTTCCACAGTAGTTGTGAAAGGGAATTTCATTTCATTTTTAATTTTTGCCTTTGGGGGGTTTTGATCCCTTTTAAGAAGTCACAAACCAGAAGGAACAACAATCTGTTAGGAAATGAGAGAGTTTGGGGAAAACATTCCATGAACTCCTAAATGTCTCCTCCTTTCTTTCCATCCCCATTCAGCCTTGGAGGCTTTGATCCCGATTTTCCTTCCCAGGAAAGGTTTGTAGTGTTGGAAATTGTGCAGTTCAGAGCTGGGGTTGAGCTCAGCACGGAGCTGCGAGGTCAGAGCTGATTCCCCGAGCCTTTGGGGCTTTCCTTGTTTTCCCAGCCAGCTGAGCCTTGGGATGGATCCTGAGCTTTGGGGCTGGCTGAGATCCAGGCCTGCTCACCTGGGAGAAATTCCTCCCCTGAGCTGCCAGGGCTGTGGTTGGTGAGCCCAGGTAGGCCTAGGTGGGATAGTGGGAAGGAATTCCCAGAGAAGCTGGAAGTGTCCAAGGCCAGGTTGGATCCCACTGGGATAGTGGGAAGTGTCCCTGCCCGTGGCATGGGAGGAGCTTTGAGGTCCTTTCCAACCCAAACCGTTGCATGACGGAGGAAACTAAATGCTTCTAAAAATGGGAAAACAGATTCCTGGGATTCCAGCCCGTTCCTTGGGCAGTGCAGCTCTGTGATCACTGGAACACCGCTGGCTCCTTGGCAGGAGTTCGGGAACGTTTCCCTGCCTGGGGAGGTTGGGGAAGGGAATTCCTTGGAGGAGGAGAAGGGCTCTGCTCATTCCCACTGAGCCAGGCAGCTCTTCCCGTTCCTGGAACTCCGCCTAGGTGGTGCTGTTGGATCACAGTCTCCACACGAAGGTTGGGAACAGCAAGAGCAGCTCATCCCCCTTTGCTGGGATGCCCTGTCAGGGTAACAGGACTGACAACCACCGGGATTTCCAGCTCTGGAAACTTCCTTTGGTGTTTGGTCGATGTTCTGGTGGATTGTTTCCTGACTGGGAATAACAAATTGCTTCCAAAGGCTCATTGTGTCCTTCCACAATAAGCACTGAGGCCCATTCCCGGTTTTCAGCCTCCCAAACATTCCCTCAGCCCCTGGTTGTCCTTTGTTGCCCCTTTTCTCCCTGAGCTGTGTCAGCAGAGAGAACTCGTGGACAAAATCCTGCTGACTGCACCTGCTCCACCATGTGAAAACCTGGAATGTCACTGGATTGCCTTTCCAAGCAGCCACTGCAGGAGGTTCCTTTGCTGCTCCTGCTTTTCCAGGGATGTTGAAGTGCTTGGGATGCAGGAGGAGGGTGGTTTTCCTGGGAGCTCCCTGAAATCAGAGTGGCCTGGCTTGGCATTGAACTCCAGACCTGGCACCAGCTGGAAAAGCATCCTCGTCCTTTCCAAGATTTCCCACTGACTGCTCTCCCCCCTGCTTCTGGGAAAGGCTTTCCTGGGGAAATCCTGGGGGAGTAGTTCCTTAAAATGCAGCCTCTGGAAAAACCAGGAAAAGCAAACAACCTTTATAATCCAAAACCACATTGTACACAAGGGGAAAAAAACCCCAACCCACCACCTTGTTGGTTTTGTATTGAACAGATGGAAATTCCTGCTCCAAAATGAAGTTTTTGCAGGAATGGAGATGGTGGAACTCAATAAAAGTGGGATTTACTTGGCTCTGGTTTCACAGAGGGGCAGCAAATGTGGATAAAAGGGGCTGGAGAAACCATTAAATTCCTGATGGATGTTTGCACTAATTTGCCTCTTATTTAAAAGCTGTTAATTAAAAAAACAGGGAAGAAAAGAGGAGCTGTACAAAAACACCTGTGTTGAATTCCTCAGCCCAGTGCACGTGGGTCCTCCCATGGAGGTGATGGGAAAGGCTTTTCCCAGGAATCCAAAACCAACATTGATCTTGGGGCCTGAGGAAAAACCCCAGGGAAAGGATGGAGGGCTCCAGAAGGGATCCAGCCTTTTCTGTGGGAATCATTTATGGATTCTTGGGCTGCTGGTCGGGGTGTAGGGCCTGGGCTAATCCACATTCTGGCATTTCCCTGCCAATGCCATAAATCCTGCTCGGGTGCCATTCAGGAATTGTGCCACCCACCTTGGCTGCAATAAAGCACCTGCCAGAATTCCCAGGGATTGCCAGGGGTGTCCCACATGGATTCCAGCTGGTGACTGGGAAGCTGGGCACACACAGTGATGGATTTCTGGGCCTCTTAATTATCCATAATTAGTGATAGTTGGTGAACTATGGGGGGCAGAGGAGGACAAGGCAGGGAATACCTGTTGCTGGGAAGGGATGGTCTTTGGGACCAGCTGCAGGAGCTGCAAATCCACACATGGAAGGGAAGGAGAAGCATCTGGAAGGGATTCAGGGGAGCAGGAGCAGAGTCTGCCCTCCAGCATCTCCCGGGGCTCCCATGGAACAGCAGAACTTGCTGCTGCTTCCAAACCTTGCCCCGAAATTGAGGCTGCTCCATCCCTGGAAGCGTCCAAGGCCAGGTTGGAACAACCTGGGACGGTGGGAGGTGTCCCTGCCCATGGCTGAGATAATCCTTAAGGTCCCTCCCAACCCAAGCCACTCTGGAATTCCAGGGTGGTTCTCCTCCATTTCAGCCTCACTTCCCAATCTCCAAAACATTCCTCGTTCCATGTGCAGCAGCAGCTTTGCTGAATTTTGATGCTTTTCCTTCCTCCTCCTTTCTACCAGGAGCATCCAATTGTTCTGGAAGCATCCAGGAAAAGAGAGAGGGACTCTGTGTCCAAGGAAGTGCAGAAGTGCCAGGCCTCCATCCAGACGCTGTGCCAGCACGCCCTGGCTTTTGGCAGGATTGTAGATTCCATCCAGGAGGACATGGATGCCATGAGGAACGAGCTGCACTTGTGGAAGCAGGAGAAGCAGCAGCTGGAAGAGGCTCTGAGGAGAGAGCAGAGGTGAGGGTGGGCAGGGAAAGGATCCTGGGAGAAAAGAATTCCCAAGTTGTATTCCATGAAATACTTCGCAGCCTTTCAGGTGTTAAAAAGTGCTTTATTTTTGGATTAAGTAATTCTTAAATCTCCCCCCTCCTCCTCCTTGTGTCCCTTCCAGCATCACAGAAAGTGCCCTGGAGCCTCTGAAAGCTGAGCTGACTGAGCTGGACCAGTTAATTCAGGAGCAGCAGGACAAGATCCGGGCTGCCAAAGCCAACATTTTAAGGAATGATGACAAAATGGAAAGAATGATTCACAGCATAACCTCACCTTCAAGGAAGTGAAGATGGGAAAGACAGAAACCCCCAAATGACTGAGATTCCTGCCAAAATCCCCAGTGCCAAAGGCCAGCTGTGCCTTGGTCATGGATCAAATGTTTGGGGCCTGGAGCCCTGAAAGTTCTGCAGGAAAGAATTGTTGTGTTTTTTAAATGTTGATGTTCTGTGACATCAAATGAGCTTCACTTGAATGTTCAAGTTGTAAAGTTATTAAAAGGATTTTTGTTTAAGTGGGAACTGCTCTTCCTCCTTCCCGAGTTTTCTGAGCCCTCTTTCCCTCCATGTCTCTTCCTCATTTCCATGGAGGCACAGGATAAATGGGGATTAAATCCTTCCTTCCCCCCTTCCTGCAGCTCCTGAATTCCAAGAATCTCATCAGGACCAAGAGAAAATGCAGTTGGAGCATCCCCATGTCAGGGAGCTGAAGGTGTTAATTCCACTTTTATTGCACGTGTTCATTTGGAAAGGATTAATTTAAGTACCTGTTTCCTCCCCAGTGTGTATCCTTGGAAGTTTTTTTTATGGGAATAACTCCTGATTTTATTTTTTTTAATAGTGAGCTGCAGGTGGCTGTAAAGTTTTCCTGGTGACCTCTGGGGTGTCCTGCCCACCAGGGTCCAGCTTTAAATCTGCCAAGACACAACTCTGGGTCACTGTGCAAAGGTTTAACTCCCTGCAAGGCTCTTCCCAAGGTTTTTAGAATGTTTGGATCATGGACAAAGTGCTGGGAGCCTTATTTTCACTTTGATTGCTGGTCTTATGGATTGGGGTTTGTTTGTTTGTTCTGCACTGAACCCCCTCCCCCAATGGATCATCATCTTCACGTGAGTATTTAACAAGAGAGAAATATTTGGGAGGTGGGAAGCTTTGCTGGGTGGGAGTTTTGGAGAGGAATTTGGGCACTTGGGAAGGAAGAAGAGAGATGGTTTTATTCTGTTCTTCCCACCTGGATGTTTGCCAAATTCTCTTTGTGTTTTCCCTGCCACTCCAGTTGTCCTGTTTTTCGCTCCCTGAGCTGCATCCCTGAGGGAAAAGGGATTGGAATGTGGAGAGTCCAAGGGGCCGGGCTGGCCCTGGGACCTGGCACATCTTACAAATCTCAGCTGAATTTGTGCCCTTCCCTCTTCCCAGAATCCAAAGGCACGTGTGGAGCTGAGTCAGTCCAAGGTGAGGGATGGACTTGGGATGTGCCAGCCATGGAATGACCTTCAGCTCCTGGAGAAATCCCTGGAAGCCCAAGGCACGTTCTCTTCCCAAGTGCTTCCTGCCCTGTTTTGTGCAATAAACCCCAGCATTTCTGTTTTCCAGGGAGGAATTTAATGGGAGGGACTTCAAAGGTGTAGTTTATAGTTTCATTTCATGTGATGAAAAAAGGGATTAGCCCCCACCTCCTCCTTCCCAAATCCTTGGCAGCCCGGGCTGGAACTGCATCCAACAGCCACAGGAGGGAAACGCTTCCCGAGGAAAAGAGGGAGAGAAATCCCCCCTCAGATTTATGGCTTGGGAAGCAGAGCTTTGTTTTCTGTCTCCCAGGATCCCCCAGGATCTTGGCTTTGTGTTCCCAGGAATGGGCTGGGAACTGCTGGATTTGGCTGTGCCAACAAACCCACCCTGTGCCAGGTCTTCCCCACCCTCTCAGGGAAGGAGATTCCCAATCTCCCTGTCCTTGGAGTCCTTGCCCTGCACAGGATCAGATGGGGAGGGAAAGGAGGAGCTGCTTAAATCCCTGAAATACCAGGTAACCACCCAAATCCTGGGACAAACAGAAGAAATTTCATTGCCCTGGGAAGGACAGCAGATGGTCTATGCTCTCCCTGTCTCCTGCTGAACCACATTTGGGGAGCTCTGGATGCTGTGATGGCCTAGAAGGGAACAGCCCTTGCCTTCCATCCAGGCAATCATGGAATATCCCAAGCTGGAAGGACCCCTAAGGATCATGGAGCCAACTCCTGGGCCATCCCAACAATCCCCCCCTGTCCCTGAGAGCCTTGTCCAAACCCTCCGGGAGCTCTGGAAGGTTTAGGAAGTGCCTGTTCCATGGGGAGCCTGGTCAGTGCCCAAACACCCTCTGGAGGAAGAACCTTTTCCCAATACCCAACATCACCCTCCCCTGCAGGGAAACTGGGAGAATTCCAGTATCTGCTTTTGTTTGAAAGGCTCATTCTGGACTTCAATCCCTCCCTCCCAAAAGCCGGTTCCAGGTGAGTGGGGTATAAACTGCAAGAATTTTTAGGGAATTCATGGAAAAGGCTTATTTTAACAGAGCTCCTTTTGTTCCAGGGACTGAGTGTGGCTGGAAGGAAACGGATGGAAAGGTGGGAGAGGTTTGGAGCTGCAGTGTCTCCCAAATCCTGGGCTGGCAGTCTGGCCACAGGGAGCATGGCCACAGCTTTCCCTCGGGTCCACTTGGAGGCAAAGAGGTGCTTCATTTCTGCCAGGCTTTCAGCTTTCTCTGCCTTCTGGAACAGCAGCCAAGTGTTGGGGGAGCTGGGGAGACTTCTCTGGGAAGGAGAAGCTGTTTGGATAAGGAGGAGTCACTCCGAGCTGGGCTGGATTTAACCAGGACAGGGAGAAGGAAGTTCTGGTGTCCAATGCAAAGAATCTTGGGGCACTTCCCATGCTCGGTGTGGGGATGGGATCTGGAGGAACCCTGAGGTAGGTCCTGGCTCATCACAGGGCCTGGAGAATGGGAAGGGACAGCAGGAAGCACAAGTGGCACTGGGGGATTGGGAATGAGCAGCTGGGACACAGAGCGAGGCTTTCATGGAAACCCAGACTGGTTTGGCTTGGGACCTCAAATCTCCTCTGATCCCAACCCCTGCCATGGGATGGGACACCTTCCACTATCCCAGCTCACTCCAGCCATGATCCAGAGCATCCTGGATGCAGGAATCTGCTGAGGGGAGAAGAGCCTTTTCCAAGGGTGGCTGATTTTCAAACTGTGTCCGTCACCAGCCAGAGTGGCAGAGCAGAGGCAGGGATGCCATCCCGGGGGGGATCCAAGGGGCACCTGGAGCCAGGAGGAATTCCCAGGTGGCTGCTCAGGGAAGTGGGAGCAGGGAAAAGTGTTCTCCTGCAGTTTTCAGCCTTAGCATTTCCCTCCCTTGCACACAAGTGGCAGGAAAGGGCTGGATTTTGTTTCGCTCCCTTAGGCTCCAAACTGGGAGCTCCCAAGAACAGAGCCCACTGATGCTGTGCTGCCTTTTATTCCTGCTGCTGGAGCCTCCAGGAGCCTGGGAATGTGGCAGGATTCCAGGCCAATGTCACCTTCTCAGGTAGCAGGGGCCGTGTTTCCCCATGATCCGGGGGCTCTCCAGGAGCACAGGACCACCCCAAGGCTTCCAGCTGCTGGTCTCAGGGTGTGCTGGGCTTTGTGGGATTCAGGAGTTTGGTGGCTCCCTAAGGGGGACACAAGTGTGCTTGGAGCCCCTCCAGGAGGGATCAGATCCTTTCCTGGATTGATGGGCACAACATGGGGGGAGTCCCAGGCACCTCCAGGAAAGGAGTGAGGAGCAGGAGGGGATTGTAACTCCACATTTGGGAAGGTGTTGGGTTGTAAATGCAGATTTCAGTGCCCACTTAAGACTGGAGTTTTCCAAGGAGGGTGTGGGGTTGTGGGAAGTGCCTGCTGCCCTTCGGGATTTACTTCCAGTTCATTCCCAGAAAACTTGTCCTTATTTTGTGCAAGTTCCAAGTGCCCTTGGACTCTCCTGGCAAATATTGAAGTGTGGACCTGCCACAGCTTTACCTGAACCACCTTCACCCCCTCCCAGTGCTCCCAGCAGGGATTGATTCCCAGGGATGTCTATGTTTATATGGGATTCCTGCTGGATGCACCACGAGCTCTGGGCCACCCACAGGCTGCCAGCAAGGCAAGGTGGAGCATCTCATTTTTCCAGGCTTTGGTATGGATCAGCCTTCCCAACCCATGCCTCCAACTCTTTTCCTAAAACGCTCCTGAGCTCCACAACAACTGTGGGTAGAATGTGTTTTTCTTGCAATAGGAAGAGTTTCTTCCCTGGGGCCAAGCACTGAAACGTGGGATGGATTTGGATCAAACTTAATATTTCTTTTGGAATTTTATTTAAAGGAAAAAGTAAAGGAAAACCCTGGTGCCTGAGGAAAGAGCTGAAGCATGGAAAAGTTTCTCCCCAAAGGTGAGAGCTGTGAGGAAACAGGTGGTTAAACTCAGGTGGTTTTTCAGCTCTGAACACAGAGGGTGGCACCAAAAACTTCTTGGAAATCCTGGCCTGAGGAATTGCTGAAAGGCACCAGGAGGAGAACAGGCCACGAGTGAGGAACCTGAGCCACTCCCAAAGCCACGGAAGCACTAGAGCAGCCAAGGAAAAGGAGGAGAGGGTTTCTCAGAGGTGAGGGAAGGAGCCAAGGCCAGGCTCCAAACCCACAGCCCGGGGACCGGGACAGGTTGCACTTGGAGCAGCTGATCCAAGACCTGCTGGAGACGGTGGGAAGTGTTGGATCAGGGTCTGGAATGTGCAGCCAGGGAGGAGAAGTGTCCAAGGATGGAGCTGCAGGAGGAAGGGAACGATAGGTGACAGGACAAGGGGGGAATGGCTTGTAACTGGAAGAGAGTAGGTTTAGGTTGGATATTGGGGAGGAATTCCTGGCTGGGAGTGGGGGAGGCCCTGGCACAGGCTGCCCAGAGAAGCTGTGGCTGCCCCTGGATCCCTGGAAGTGTTCAAGCCCAGGTTAGAGCAACCTGGGATAGTGGGAGGTGTCCCTGCCTGTGGCGCTGGATGGGCTTTAAGATCCCTCCCAACCCAAACCACTCTGGAATTCTGTGATCTGTAGTGAAAGTCCCGGTTTTGGTGGATGAGATGCAGCTCCTGGTCCCCTCTCTCTACAAGGGTCTCCCAGAGGAGGAGGACAGTGATGGTGCCTCATTCCCAGCTCCAGGATTCATGGATGGCTTCCAGGCTCTCCGGGTCCCCAGGAATGAGGGGATTCCTGGGGAAGTGTTCCCATGGACAGCCTGCAGCTTTTCCAGCCTCACAACAAAAGGAGGAAAATAAGGAGGGGCTTAAACTGGGAGGCAGGAGTTTAATCAAATTACTGAGTCCAGTGGCAATGGGAATTAAAATCCCTGGAGAGGAGGGGCAGGAAGTGAGGAATTCTCAGTGCTGGCACAGAGTGGGGTGTCCAGGGAGGAGCCAGAGGCTGGGAGGACATCAAACCTTCCCACCTCCTCTGTCCCTTTCCACAGGGCAGGTGGGTGGCCTTGCCTTGCCAGCAGAGGCAGGAGGGGAGGATGAGCCATGGAAAAGCTTGGATGAATACCTCAACCTGCTGGGTATCCTAAATATTCCTGTTATTCCTTCTCTCATTGGGCACTAAATCCTTTTCCTCCAGAGGGAAGGGATTCAAAGCTCAAGGCTGAGGTGTCCCCCTGAGCTCAGTGTAGGATCTTCACTGGGATGGGATGGGATGGGATGGGATGCGATGGGATGCGATGGGATGGGATGCGATGCTCCTCAGCCTTGGACCTCCCACCCCTCTGGAGATCTCATGGCCTTGGCTCCCAGATTGGCTTTTCCCTTCCAACCAATCCAACTGGAAAGTGTTGAGGCCCTGCCAGGCCTAGGACAGCTCCTCCCAGCAAGATCAGGTTCCATTGCAAGGTGAAACAAGAGGGATGATCCCCTGAAATGAAGAATTCCAAGGGCCACAAAGTGACCCTGGGTTGGAATTTCCAGCGCTGTCACTTCCTTAAGGGAAAGAAAAGCCACTGAGGCCCCTCCTGGAGGCGACATTTCCTGGGAACTCTCGCCTTGACGCCTGTGAAATCCATCAAGTTTTCCTTCTTTTCACTGGGAAACTCCAGCCAAGCTCCTGTGGGGCTGCCCTTGGTTAAATCAATAATGGTAAAAATAACTCACAACACGTAAATCCACACCTGGAGTGGCCCTTCTGGGGGGTGTTTGGGTCCCCCCCACAAGTAAAATTCAGTCAGGAGGGAGAAGGTGAGCTCCTGTCAAGATCTGGCTCCAAGATCCCTCAGGACTTCCATGGCCCAAGGAGATAAGCAGGATTTTCCCTGGCTGTCAGCAGCAGTTCTCCAGGTCACCTGCTGCCGAACAGGGTGTTGGAAGTTGGGATTTAAACTAACCAGATTTCCTCGAGGAAACACACACAGAATTACATTGCTCCTAAAGTTACTTTTATACACATTTCCCCTGCTAACCCCCCTCTTTCTCCCGGGAAAAGTCGTCTCAGGCTGTAATTAAAGCAGGGCTGTGGTGCACTGGGCTGGCCCCCTTTAAGTGCTTCTCCAAATGCACCAGAAAGGCAGGAATGAAAGGCAGCTTTGTTGGAATTTATTCACGACAATCTGCGTTAATTAGGGAATGAGACATTGTGCTGGTGCTTCATGGGGTTGGAAATGGGCTGGGAACGGGGCTGAGCTTGGAATGCTCAGCTTTTGGAGTGTCTGTGCTCTTAAAGGGCTTGGGGAATCCAAATAAACCTTTGGCTTCTCAAACCCTGAGCTGATAAAGGCAATGGGAATCACATTCCAGACCCAGGGATTCTGGCAACAGCCAGGTGCTGTGGACTGGATTTAAACAAACAAAAAAGTTTATTTTTATTAGTAAATTTTATTTGTATTTTTTTATTAGCTTTTAATGCCCTTTTGCTTGGGTTTAGTTTTTACTTCAACAAAAGTTTGTCTTGCAGTTTAACATTCGCACTGTGAGCAACAAAGTCCTGAGTCGTTTGTATTGATCCCTAATTAGGGATATTAATTATCTCTGCTCCAGCAACGGGAAAACCGAGTGGGACTATGTTTTCTGTTCTCATCCCACCTCCGAGCACAGAGCCTGCTGGAAAACAGGCAGGAATGCGGCTGGGAATTCCTGTGCCCCTCCTTCCCAAAGACACTTTTCTCCAGGGAATTGTTCCCCTGTAGGGAAATCGTGCCTTTGATTTTTGGTTTGCGGTTTGGTTTTGGTTTTTTTGATTTGAGGAGGGGGGAGGCAGCTCTTGCTTTTAGTTTCCTTAAATCCCCCCTCTCCACAAGAGCCCTTTTCCCCGGATTTGACTCTCCTAAGGCTCAGCTCGATAACCACACATCCTGCTCCTTAATGAAACCGTGGGAGGCGCTTCTAGAAGGAGGTTTGGTTTTCCCTGCTGCTCCAGGGCGGGGGTGCCCAGAGAGCTCCAGAAAGAGACCCTTGTGCCTGACTGGGAACACTGGGCAAGAGCCTGCACTCACTCCGCACTGGGATCCTCTTACTGCCAGAATTTCCAGGGAATCTGGGGGGAACAGAGCCCAGTGTTAAGGGGGTGAAAGTCAAGCAGGTCTAGTCTGGAGAGCTGCTTTAATTCCTCTGTTTATGGCAGCACGTTCTGGCTCCTGGTTTTGCTGCTCCTTTCAGGGTGTTTTGTACCTCGGGGCAGAATTCCTCACCTTCGGAACTTGCTTTTTCCATGGAGGGCCAACCCCCCGGAGTTCCCGGCTGGAATGCAGCAGGTGGAGTGGGGCATCCCCAAAAGAACATCCTCTGAGGGGAGGGGGAGGTGTGCCCGATTTTGTAATTCCTTCATAATCACACATTCATGTGGTGATAGGAGAAGGGGGAACAGCTTCAGGCTGGGGGAGGGAAGGTTTAGGTGGGATATTGGGAAGGAATCCTTCCCTGGGAGGGTGGGCAGGCCCCGGCACAGGATTCCCAGAGAAGCTGTGGCTGCCCCTGGATCCCTGGAAGTGCCCAAGGCCAGGCTGGGACAACCTGAAGGTGAGGGATGGAACAAGATGGAATGGAAGGTCCCTTCCAGGCCAAACCCTCCCGTGACTCTGGTTTTCTCCATGTTTTTCCATCCATGTCCTGCCCCAGTGCCAGCCCCTGCCTTGTCCCTGCCAGGATCCCACAGCAGAGGTGGTGCCTGTGGAAAAAGCTCCCCCAGAACAGGATTCCACATCCTGCCACTCTCCCACCGGAGAAAGCCTGTAAAGACATGGATACAGTTTTCCAAGCAACTCCCAGCAGCAGGGAGAGGAAACCTGAGGCATTTCACACCACGAGAGGCCAGAGGAAACCCCTCCCCCCCAGTTTTACAGCAGTGATCACAGACTTCCCACAGGTCAGAAATGCCCAAAGGAGACTCCCTGGGATCCTGTGGGAACAGGGAAGGCTCCAGCAGGGATTCTAATCGCCCCCCCTCAGAGCCAGGTTTGTGCAGCAGATGAGTGACAGAGGTGACACGTGTGCCAACAGCTCCAGCAGAAACTGTATTTACTCAGGGAACAGCCACACACAAGGTTCAGCAGCCTCCTCACAGCCAGCTGCAAATCCCACACAGAATCACTGCACCCTCTACTTGGAGAGAGGGGAAAAAAACATCCCAGGAGCAGGGAATGATGTGCACTCCACAAGCGACGGGTTGGGATTGGCACCTGGCTTGGGCAGAGCACTCGTTTCCCAAAACCAAGCAGGAAGCAGCCAGTCGCCCCTTAAGTGTGTTCGTGAAGTAAAAATTGTTTAATGGGATCTGGGATGGGAAGGATATGGATGAGATCCAGGCGAGGTTTGCCGAGGGTTCTGCGCACAGTGATCCGGCACAGGGACAGGAGGCTCCGGGGGCGGCCTGCAAGGAAAAACACGGACAGGGATCACCCAGGAATTACAGAGACCGACAGCGGGAACATGGACTGGAGCTGGAGCTGGGAGGGGCTGATGACCATGGAGCCCAGCCCTGCAGGAGAGGGGTCAGGAGATGCCTGTCCATCCACACCAGGACCTGAGGGAACGGCTGGAGCCATGGCAGGGAGAGGCTGGATATCAGGAGAAGGTGCTGGAAGACACTGAACAGACTCCCCAGGGAACGGTCACGACCCCCAGGAACATTTGGGACAGGGTGGGATTGTTGGGGGAGGGGGCGTGCAGGGCCAGGAGTTGGACTCAATCCTTGGGGGTCCACTCCAGCTCTGGACATCCTATGATCCTACCTGGATCAGTTTAGAAATACGTACATGGAATTTATTTTTGCTCTCAACAACCCTCTGGGACACAGCAGCACCAGAGGGCAGCTCAGGCCTTACCCAAACTTTCTTCCAAAGGCTTGAGCCCATGGAGAGCTCTTCCAGTCCCGGGATAAGGAGGCTGGTGTCCGTGTTGAGGCAGGAACTGGAGATCCAGGCACCACTCCCTTACCCTGCCTGCTCCACCCCAGGAGCCTCCTAAAGCCAGGCTTAACAGAAACCTCCCACTCCAGCCTAGGAGAGCCTGTTCTCAGCTCAAGGCCAGGCAGGTTTAAAAACCAGGCACATGCAAAGCTGAGTAATTTGGGAATTGGGGTTGTAGCCCACAGCCTGAACCCCTGGGTAATGACTCTGGAGTTCAAGAGGGAAATCCCCTTCCACCCCTGGTGGGAAGCTCCAGCTTCCCAGCTCCCACTTTTTTCTCCACCCCCATTTGAGCTTCCTGCTGCTTCTTGCTCCCAAACATTTGTGGCTTTGCTTCCCAAGGAGCCTGTCCAGGCTAAATTCCTTGGATTCAGAGCACAGGGTCCCTCAGGAACAGCCGGGATACACCCGTGTGGCTTTGGACAACTGGATCCCAATGGTGATGCACAGACCCAAACTCCAGCTCAGACAGTCCTAAACCTTCCCTCAGGCTGCTGAGGAGATGTTTGGGCCAAAAGAGCTGGGAAAGGGGGAAAAGGTGAAATTCCAGACAGAGGTTGGGCTTTTCTCCAGAGAGAAAACACCATGTGAGGGTACAAAATGCAACGAGGGAAAAACAAAGAGCAGTTTTTAGGGTGGTGAAGTCACTAATCCTTAGTTTAACAGCTCATTAGCCCAAAACAGGTTGAGAACACTCACCCTAAAACCCCACTTCCAACCAACCTCTCCCAACAGTCCTCCTGCATCCCAGGAACTCAAACCCCACTTCCAACCTCTCCCAAGAGCTCTCCTGCACAGTTCCAGGGCCCTAACCCCTACTCACCCCTGGCTTCTTTGAACACCTCCAGCGCCTCAGGGTTGACCTTGACCCTTCCTGCGGATTCCATTCCCAAGGCCTCCACCTTGACCAGGTTGAGGTCTGCTCCGAAGTCCACGAGGAGGTGGACGAAGGCGGCGTCGCAGCCGTGCCGCAGGACAGCGTCCATCACGCACACCGGGGAGCCCCGGGAGAAGCCCTGGATGTTGATGGGCCCACAGCAGTTGAAATCCGGGTTGGCTCCCGCCTGGAGCAGCAGCTGGAAGCACTGCAGGTTGTGGTAGGCGGCGCTGATGTAGAGGGGACACACCACCAGGGTGGTGAGGGGCCGCAGGGACGGGCCCCGCGAGGCCAGGTGGTGGTTCACATCCACGTCCGCTCCGTACCTGGATGGGCACAGGGAACACGCCTTTGGGAATGCCCAAGGGACATGCAGAGAGGGGGAACAGCCCTGCCTGTGGCTCCTCTAGGTTCCACCACCCAGGAATTGCCCATAACCACCCTCAGAACAGGATTCGGAATGGGGACAACACATCCAGCGTGGGCTGATCCTCCAGGTCCCTTTCTCTTTTTGGAGGGAGGAGGAGCAGCTGGGAAACATCCTTCCTTGCCCTCCTGAGGGATGGGGATGCTGGGTTTCCATGGGCAGCTTTTGGGAGCTGGGGGGCTGAGAGTCTCTTCTAAGAGACTCTCAGCAAATGGCACAGAGGGGATTTTCCCCTTAAATTCAGATTCCAGGAGTTATCCAAAGGGCTGTTGCAAGGGTGGCCTCCTGGGCAGACAGCAGGTATCCCTCCATTCCAGGCCTTTTTTCTCATATTTTTATCATCAAAATTCTCAGTGCAAACCCTCCGTTCAAAGCCAAACAGCAAATGCCACTTTATCAGAGTTAAACACGTACCTGAGTGATGTGTCACCTTCCTTTTTCCCTGTTTTAACCTGGAAAAAGGATCCTCCCATCCTTGGTGGGTCAACCCCGTTACATTGCAACACATCCCAGGCTTTTCCAAGAGGAAAGTCACCCCTGCTCTAAATATTCTCACCCTCTGCCTTAGAAAATGGATCACCATTCCACAGCTACATGTGGATTTCCTGGGAATGGACAGAATTTCAGTGCTCAGGGATCCCAACTGTGCTCCTGAGGGATTTGAAAACCAGGACTAAGCAGGTGATGCTCAGCAAACCTGACTGGGTTGGCTTTTCCCCTCCCATCCCAGGAAAAGGGTCTTCCTCGACGCATTCCCCCTCCCAGATCCTTCCAAAATCTCGGGATCAAGCTCTGGAACATCAAGCTGAGTTTTTAACTAAGCAGCTCCAAGGATCTGTGAAATCCCTACTCCCAGATATCTGAAATTTTGGGCAAGCTGACAATTTGGGATGAGCTGAGCAGCCTTGGGAGAGACATTGCTTAATAAAACAAGGGATTGGAAAAATTCCAGTTCATTTCTAAGCCTGAAAGTCTTCCAAAAATCTTGCTTTTAATATTGCTGGCGAGGTATCCCAAGGATCAGACACATAAATCAAGGCAGCAGCTCTCCCTGTGCTGCTGAAATCCCATGTGCTGCATTTCCAGCCTTGCCTGGGTGGATGGATCAGGGGAGATTTTGGGGAATACCGAAAGTTGGGACCCTGAATCAACAGGCATGTGGAGATGGGGACATCCTGCTCCCAGATTCCCGGCGAAGAAGCCAGGAGGAGGGATTGTATCCCTTTCTTTCTCCTGCCAGCTCCCTGAAAGCTGCACTTGTATAAAAATTCACTTCCCCATGTGCAAAACAGGGAAGAAATCCTCAAGGATTTTGATTTTTTTCCCCATTCAAATCCTTTTGTTTGTTATTTTCCAGCATCTGAGGTCATTGAAGGAATTCCTTGATTTGGATTCTGCCTGAATCCAAGTAAATTTCCTTCTCTTTTACTAGTTCTCTGTATTTTCCCCTTGGGATCCCTAAATATTTGGTGTCAATGTCATTGTCCAGCACAATCCCTTACACAAAAATATTCCAGTTTAAAAGAAGGAATAGCCATGGCACACCACAGAATGCCAGTTCCTCCTGGCACACCTGGAGCCCACCTGGTGCTGCCAAGGGAGTTTCCTGAGGGACACGAGGTCACCAGGTTCTCCAGGGGCTCCAGCTCCCTCTGGAATTCCCAGGGGCAGGGAGGAGCCTGGCTGTGACTTGGATGTGACTGAGATCAGAACTGGAGATTCCACTGCTGGGATTGGATTGGGAGAACAGGCCTGGAAGTCACCCAGCAGGGAACACCAGGATCTCCATTTGGGATCTCCCAGGCAGCTCCAGCAGGAGCATGGAGCCTGTGGGAACCAAAGGTGGGAATACTGAGGGAAAAGATCCCAAGGGAAGGGGAGAAAGAAGAGGCACCCCTGTAAGGACTTCAAGTTGTCTGTCCCAAACACTCTCAGGGAACTTGCCATGGGATCAGCCACCACAGTGGGAACTTGGGATAAGCACAGAAGGCAGGAATTTAGAGCAGGAAGACGCTAAATCCAGGTCACTACACATCCAGGCCAAAATTCCCGCTGTGCCAAACTGTGGGAAAGGAAGCAACTGCTCCTACCCAGTCAAGTTAAGGGAATAGCTGTGAGATTGGTTGGACATGGCACCCCCAGAACCACTCCAGGACCCCAGCAGGGAGAATCCCAAGGGATCAATGGGACACCTTGTGACCCACACCTCCCTCTCAGCTCTGCCCTCTTTATTCCCATCTCCACCTCCCACCTGCAGCTAAAACAAATCCAAACCACCCACTCTGGTGCCCCAGGATTTGGGGCATTCTCTCCCTCCCTGCCCACTCCTTGCTGCTCCCAGCTTCCCACCTGATGAGCTCCCTCAGGATGTCTGCACGGCCCACACGCGCCGCGTGGTACACGGGGGTGCTGCGGTGGTGGCGGCTCCCGTTGGGATCAGCGCCCGCTTCCAGCAGGATCCTGGCACACTCCAGGTGCCCATTGACCACGGCCACGTAGAGGGCTGTCTGCCCCTTGACGTCCACCAGGTCGATCTCGGCCCCTCTGCGCAGCAGGAATTCCACGCAGGGCCCGTGGCCGGCGGTGGCTGCGATGCGCAGTGGGGTGCAGGGCAGCCACCCACAGCACCACACTGACTTCTCGTTGATCCGGCTGCATTTTGGGGAGGAAAAATTGCTTTGGAGAAGCCACTCCAGCTCCTAAGGAAGCTTGGATACTGGAAGAGGATCCCCAGGGAAGCGGGAGGGCTCCAAGGTGGCCAGAGCTCGAGGAGTGTTTGCATAAAGCTCTTGGGGATTGTTGGGCTGGGCAGGGCCAGCGGCACTGGAGGATCTCTGCCAACCAGGGACATTCCAGGAGCTTTGGCACTTTCGAGCAGCCTTCAAAAGCTCCTGTCAATAACAGCTGGGAAGTGCTGCACGTAGTGACCATGGCACAAACCAGAGCAGGGCCTGGAAAAGGGGGTTTCTCACAAAACCAGCCCCAAAGCTCAGCCTAAATCCCCAACAGCCAAAATAAAACACGTAATCCCCTGCCTCCCTTTCACAGCCATGCTGCTGGGGCTGCCCCATCCCTGCTTCCAGGCCACACTGGGCAAGGTTTGGAGCAACCTGGGACTGTGCAACGTGTCCCTGCACGTGGAAGGGAGTTGGAAAAGAAGAGCCATCCTTGGTGGATGCTGCACAGGGATCATTTACTGGATAAATGCCTCTGGAAAGGAGTTTAAAAAGCCCATACACACATACATCAAGGCCTAGGCTGTCAAGTCTTAAAATAAAAGTGTTCCCTTTATCCCTGGAGGTTTGGGGAGCTCCAGATCTACCCCAAATTCCAAGACATCCTGTGCTGCCTCCCTCACCTGTGGGATGGTGCTGTGGGCTCTGCCCTTCTCTTCCTGGCAAACTCTGCTTTTTCCTGCAAAAGCCTCTCAGCCCAGGTGGCACAATGAGGGGTTGGCTCATTCTCCCTTTTTGCTGAAATGCTGCTTTTTTTGAGGCCAGGCCACATTTCGCCCTCGAAGCAGATTTCTCCACGGTGCATGAAAGTTAATTAACTCTCCCCAGGGACAGCACTGGGCAGGTTTTGTAACACGGGGTGTTTCAGGTTTACGGTTGATTGTCCCCCCCTTTGGGTGTTTTTCCCATTATCCTTAGCCTCCTGGTTTTGTGGGATCACATCCCCACCCTGATCTGAAAAGAGTTTGTGCACAGCCACCACACACTCCTGTGCCGGCGTGAGATCCCTGTCCCGGGAGAGCGGGGGGGATGGATTTGTAGGGAGAGTGGAGCATCCACCCATCCTGACCCCTCTCCCATAAAAACCCCATCCCTGGAAGTGCTCAAGGCCAGGCTGGAGAAAGCTTGGGGCAACTTAGTGGAAGGTTTCCCTGCCCACGGCAAGGGGTGGAATGGGATGAGCTTTAAGGTCGCTCCCCACTCAAACCACTCTGGGAGAAGTGGAGATGGGGGTCCCCAAAAGGAGCACGCTGTAAGGACACCTGTCCCAAAACACCAGGCTGAGATGGGGATCCCAAAGGGAGTAGGCTTTGGGGATGGCGAGTGGAGCATCCTCCCACCCTGACACCTCTCCCAAAGAAACAGGTCTCCAAAACCAACGGGCTGCGGGGACACCGAGCACTGCATCCCAGGAGACACCTCTTCCAAAACCCCAGGCTGAGATGAGGATCCCCAAAGGAACAGGCTGCGGGGATGGCGAGTGGAGCATCTCCCCTAAACCCGCTCCTCCCGGGCAGTGCCCGCCCCTCCCAGCCCTGCACGGCGGGAGGTGGCCGTGGCCGTGGCCGTGGGTGACTCCGGGATGCCGGGAGCTCACCTCTGGAATCCCTGCTCCTGGAGCAGGCTGCGGAGCGTGCCCAGGTCCCCCAGGAAGGCCGCGTCGTGCAGCCGGGTGTCCTCGCACTGCTCCAGGGGGTGGTCGCAGAACTGCTCCCGCAGCCATTCCTTCAGGTTCCGACCTGCGCTGCACACAGGGACACGGCGGGATGAGCCCTCCGGGACGGCATTCCCGGCCGGCTCCAGCCCCCCCCATCCCACGGTACCTGCCCGGGGCCGCGGGGGGGTCCCCGCCCTCCGCCATCGCTCCCTCTTGCCCTCCCTCCCCTTTTCCCTCCCCTTTTCCCTCCCCTTTTCCCTCCCTTCCCGGGCCGATTGGAGCCCGGCCGCTTCCTGCCTCGCCCTTAAGGTGGATTTGTCCCTGTCCGCGTTCAGCCGCCTCTGTTTTCCCGCATGGACTCGCCGCTCCCTTATGTGATTGGATACGGTACTCCCAGGTTTCCAGCTCCCAATTTAAGCTGTGTCCCTCGCTCACATCCCGAGGGAACGTCAGCATTCCCTGATGACAGCGCACGACAGACGGGAGCGGCTTTTCCAGTTCTCGAATCCCTTAGCAGATTTAGTGGGAATGCGTTTAATGGGAATGGATTTAACGGGAATAGGTTCAACGAGCACCTGCAGCTGTCAAAGCCTGGCCAGCAATGGGAGCTCATCCAGAGGGAAAACCATGTTTGTCCGTGTTTTGGGGTTTTTTTCCGGTCGGAGCCGACTCTTCCCTTATCCCGCAGGGAAAGTGTGGATAGGGGGGAAAAAAGGGAAGCAGAGGATCCAGCAGGGTTTACTTCCAGTGTGGTGGTTGTCCCAGAGAGGAATGAAGTGATGGATAAACAGGACGACGCTAGGATCGCTCCTGGTTCCTTCTGTTCTTCAGCAAATTTCTCCTTCTAACCACCCTCTTCTCTCTCACCCTCAATTTTTTGATTTTTATGTTCTTAAAGACACGCTGCAATAAAGATGCAAAGTTCTCCCACACCATATCCTACCAGATTTTCCAGCAGTTTCTCTGCTCAACTAGCCTTCCCCCTCCCCCCTTTTTTTTTAAATTTCCCCCTAAATATATAAAAAAAAAACATCCCGAGTTGTCCTAACGAGTACAGGGGTAGTGGAAAGGGAAGGGACTGTGTTATCTCAACCTCCAGCTCTGGAATTCCATAGGAGAAATCCCATGGAGAAACACACTGAGCTGGCAATCTCCCTCACCCCTGGTGTCTGCAGTGGGAAAGCAGGAATTTGTAAACAGGTCCTTGGAAGTTTGGCCGAGCCCCGCTGCTTGTTTGAGGTGACAGGAGAGTGCCGAAGCCAAGGAATTGTGTCCCGCTGGCTCCCTGGCACTGCCAGCCACCTGCCCTGACCGTGCCCACCTCCAGAAGGATGGGCTCTGCTCATCCCATCCCGCCTGGAAATCGGAGCCTCCAGGAAGAGGCTTCCAGCCTCTAAAAATAGCCAGTTATCTGCCTCACTCCTGAGGCAAGACCTTTGCTGCAGTTCCAAACCCTGAAGGGATGCAAATTAAACACTAAAATTAAATAAATATACTCCTGATGGTCCAGAGGAGCCCTCAGTCCCCCCCTCCACATTCCCCAACATTCCTGGGTGGACACATCGTCCTTCTTGCCACCCCTTCCCACCCCTGCTCCTCAGTCTCCACAGAAAAAAAGGGAGCCCCCCATCCTGCTTCCAAAACCAGGATCCCCATCCAGCAGCACTCAGCCCATCCTCTGGAGCACCACCAGAGCATCCCTTCCCCATGGGATCTGTGCTCCTGGCTCCACACAATTCCTTCCTGGCTCCCGTGCCACAGGACTGTGGCCCAGGGCTGAACTCCTGTTAATCCACTGCTTTTACTCCCTGGATTTACACCAGTGGTGCCAGGCTGAGCAGAAAATGCCCCTCCATCCCTCTCATTCCTGGATAAACAGGGACATCTGGAGAACCACAGCCCACTTTAGACCAGGTGCTAAAAGCAGCGGTTGGTCCTGCCACCACCCCCACCTCCAACACCCTTTTCCAGAGCCTCCACACCTTTTAAATCCCTCCAGGCTCCTCTTGGACCTGCCAGGCAGCAGGGAAAAAAAAGGGCTGCATTAGGAAATACTTCGTAGTTGTAACTGTTCCTGTGCCAGAGCCACAGCCCAGGGAAAGAAAGAAAGGAAGGAAGGAAAAAAAAATCCCAATCTGCCGTGACCAGAACCTGTAATTCACGCTTAGCTCAGTCCATAAAACTTCTCCCTCCCTGGATCTGAGCCAAGGCCTTGGATTTTTAGTGAAGTCTGAAGTTGCCCTGGGTGATAAATAAACCTGAGGGGGAAGAGGGAGGGGGGACAATTCCCACTTCCCAGCATGGCCTTTCGAGTTGTAAGTCCTGAAACACTTTTGGCATGGATCTGCTGCTATCAGAGCTAACCACATCAGGACAGTTAGCAGAGGTCTGGTGTGACTTGTGCTTCCACCTCTCCTGCCTGTTGGATTGCGGCTGAAAGCAGAGAAGAGAGATCTTCCGGATGGCACAGAGGTCAACCGAGTATTGCCCTTCACTATTTATTTCCTTGGCTATTGCTCCTGATAACAGATTTGAATTCATGCCCTTTAGAAATCGCACTGCCAATTAATAGAATCAAATTTCCGAACTGGGATGTGCTTTTTGAGAAGTAGGAGGGAGAGGTTTCTTTAGAGATTTTTTTATTTCACTACTTACACAACCCTTTCCTTCCCTAAAGGCCCAACACCTCCCTCAATCACAACATATATACCTGAATAACACCTAGAACTGATAAATTTAAACTCCGCGCTCTTCCCTTTTCCAGGCGTTTCCTTCCCAGCTGGTTTTGGTTTTGCCGGTGCCGCCGTGGGCCGTGTGTGGCTTTAGGGAGGTGTTAACATGCCTGGGAGATGCAAACAGGTTGTAAAAGCCTCTTGGCACCTTGCTGGGGGATCCCTAATGTTTTGCAGGAGCACTGGATCGACGAACTCTCAGAGCTCCAGTGTTGAGAAGCAGAAAACAGGATGGGGGGTGGTGGGAAAAAGCCCCGGCAGCGGCTTTTTGGGGTTGGCTCTTCCCTCTTGATTTTCCCCAGGCACCCTTTGCAGGAGAGTGGAGTCGTGGAATCACGGAATCTCCAGAGTTGGATCCACAGGGATCATCCAGTCCAGCTCCCAGCCCTGCACAGACACCCCAATAATCCCACACTGCCCCTGGGAGCGCTGTCCAAGTGTTCCTGGAGCTCTTGGAGCTGTGCCCACTTTCCTGGAGAGCCTGTCCCAGTTCTTCCCCATCCTCTGGGTGGTAGTTCTACCTGGAATGATGCAAAGCCTCAGTGAGAATGGTAGAGGGTGGCCCAGAGAAACTGGGAGAGTTGAGTTGGTGCCTGATGTAATTCCAGTCTGGAATTACAGCTGAGCCTGTTCCAGGATCGATTACAGATTCCATCCTAAGGATTCCTGTGCCCATGGATCTCTCCAGGCCAAAGGGTGCTCCTCCCAACCCCGCAGCAAATGAGCCTGAAGTTCTTCAATCCCCTGGACATGTGCAGGACCTGGATCATCCATCCACCTTGTGTCTGAACTGAGGGAATGTGCTCCAGGAAAGGTCTGTTAAACCTGGGTGATCTCCAGGCTGGAGGGCTTGGAATGAGTCCAACGTGGGGACAATTCACATAATACTGAGCTATTCCTTTAATTCCGTTATCCCTGTGGAACTTGGTTGCTGAGGCTACTTAAAGTGGGCTTTGCCAACTTTAATTCACACAAGACCTGGAATTTTCCTTGTGGGGAAACAATAAAGAATCTTAAAATAGATTAATGACAATTATAGACCTCCGTGTCCTGCAGGTCCAAAACCTCCATCCTCTGCCTCTCCCTATCCTTGTAATCCTCGGAAATGAGTTTGCCAACATGAAACCTAAATAATATTTAGGCATTCCAATCCAAACAATAATATTTAGGGGCATTCTAATAATATTTTAGGAATTTGTGTACTTTAAACAGAACGAAAGAAGATCCAGAGTGAAGTTTTTCCACGTGGGGTTTCCTCTCGTCTTTGTTGCTCAGGGGAAGATTTCCAGCCTGTGGAATGCTGGGAGCTGAGACCCAAATAAAATTTCCTGCTTTTGGGGAGTTTTACTAGTTGTGTAGGGTTGAAGGATTTTTTGGGTGGGTTTTGAAGGTTTTTTGTGGGGGGTTGCTGCTTGTTTTTCAATCCCCGAAGTCAATTCAAGCCTTTTTTAACCCTCCCTGCCCCCCAGAAAAGATGCAGCAGCTTTTTAGCTTTTCCAGTAAGGACAAGATGCAGGAATGTGCCCAGAAGGGGACAGAGTGGACAGAATCCCACTTGCAGGAGTGCCAAGCTGGTCGCTTTTCCCGAGATAATAGGGCTGTAGCCGCTGGAGGGGGCTGGAGAACAGGGAATGCTCCAATGCCAGTTCCTGCCTTTTGCAGGATTTTCAGGACATCCTGAAAACTTTTCCACCTGTTCCCTCAAAACAGGCCCTTTATTCCTCTCATTTCTGCTCCTGCTTCCTTGGTACCTCTGGAAATGCAGCTTCCCTGCTTTGTCCAGGCATGAAAATGGGGATATTTTGATTTTTAGAACTTTTTTTGAGGCGTTTCCATTGGGAAACTCCCCACGAGCTGAAGCTACTGGAGTTGCTCTGTTATTCCTAAGGATTTAGTCCCTGTATCTGCATCCAGTGAAGGACAAAATCCCTTGTTTTTTTAGGAGTCCTGCTTTTTTTTTTTTTTCCCTGGGGAGATGTTGCCTGACCCAGTGCCAACATTTCCTCTGAAGGGAAAACCAGAGTTTCTCCTAAACTGGAAAATTGGGAACCACAATTGGCCCTTGAAGCTCCTTCCCCTGCCTGGAGTTTCCTGTCTTTCCCTGTGGATCCAGCTCTTTTCCCCCATCACACACGTGTTCTGTTCAGTTTCCCACCTTTTTCCATGCATTTTTTTTTTGGGGGGGGAGTGGTTGGTTGTGCTCCAGAGCCAAATGGATTGTGCTGTTTATAGGAAAAGGGGCTTTGCTTTCCCAGTGTGGAGCTGGAAAAGCCCCAAGCCAGTGCTTGGGATAGACACGGCAGTTCTTTCCAGCAGAAAATCCTCCAGGATTTTCCTGGGCTGTGCCTGCCACCATCTTTATCCTGAAAAGGTCTTTTAGTTCCCAGGAAAAGGCCACGTTGGACAGAGCTCGAGGGTGGAATGAGCTGGTCCTTCCCAACCCAAATCCCGGGATTTCCTGATCCAAGTGGGGAAGAGCAAGAAAACCAGGATGGGAAGGATGGAATGGGATAACAATGGCCTCAGGCTTTTCCATAAGCTTTCCAAACATGCCAGGCTGAGGTGATCCTTACAGACATTGTATCTTCCCACAGGCTGCCGAGGGAATTTTGGGAGCTGGTTTCCAGCCCGGAGTTCACTTGGCCAACTCAGCACTTGCCGACAGCCATTCCTTGGAATGTCTCGTTCTGCTTTTGCTCAGGGAAAATGGGAGTCGAAGGATGGGAAAAGGCCTGCAGAAATTGCAAGTTCCATTAGGGAATGGTTGGAAAAGCCTGGAGTGCTCTCAGCCCCATTCCTGGTGTCCCTCATGGCACTTGAACCTGGCGGAGGCACGGAAGATTTTGGAGGCACAGGGAATGTTTTCTGGCCTTCCCAAGGCTGCTTTTGTTTGCAGTTGGAATGTATGAATAGGTCCATCCTTTGTTTCATTTCCCACAAAAGGCTGTTTTTACCCAAAAATCCTTATTTTGGAAAGTTTTAGCTGCTGAGAGTTTTGGATCAGTGTGTGAGGAGCTCCCGGGAGTTTTATCCATTTATCTTTTCCAAGGGATGGAGGGATAGAACAAGGGGAATGGCTTCCCACTGCCAGAAGGTTAGATGGGATATGGGGAAGGAATTCTTCCCTGAGAAGGTGGTGAGGGGCTGGGATGGAATTCCCAGAGAAGCTGTGACTGCCCCGTTCCTGGAAGTGTCCAAGGCCAGGTTGGAGCAGGCTGGGACAGTGCGAGGTGTCCCTCCCCTGGCATTTATCACCTCCAGGTGCATCTTCTTGAGCTGGACAGGAACTCTGCTTTATAATAAATAGGTTGTAAGACTTTCTGTTGTTCTTTGCCTTCATTCCCTGCAACCGGCAAATCCTATAAATCCTGCCTACGAAAGCAGAAATATCCAATTTTTCTAACTTCCCTCTAAATTCCTTAAATTTCCAACCTCCATTTGTGCAAACTATCCAGAGTGGTTTGGGTTGGAAGGCACCTTAAAGCCCATCCAGTGCCACCCCTTGCCATGGGCAAGGACACCTGCCACTATCCCAGGCTGCTCCAAAACCAGGCCTTGAACAATTCCAGGGATGGGGCAGCCACAGCTTCTCTGGGAATCAAACCTTTGCTTCAGCTGCTGATACCACCAGTGTGGCTGTGGGTTGTCTTGGATCTGTTGGACTTGGCAGTGCTGGGTCACTGCCTGGACTCCCTGATCCCAAAGGTCCTTTCCAGCCTGAATGATTCCATGATTCCCTCCTCTCTTCCATGCCAGATGCTTTTCCCCTGCCCTTCCTGGCACACGCCCAGTGTCACCCCCCACTCCCCACAAAGGCCACCTGTGAGATGTGACAGTTCAGAGCCAGGTTTATCTCCGTGTCTGGTCACTCTCGCTGGGAGTTGGTTCTTGCTGGGTGTTCAGGGAACTTTTGGGATGGATCCATAAACTTTCAGCTCAGTGATAACCCCAAATATTTCGTGCCTCGCAGCCCGTGAAGGATTCAGAGATGTCAGCGAAAAGCTCCTGTGCCAAGGCAAACAAGGCCAGGAAGTTTTATTGTTCCCACTGCTGGGAACCTTCTTCCTCTTTTTGGATGTGGCTGAGCATCGAGAGAGGCCAAGAGGTGCAGGTAAATATAAATCGCATATTTTTGGAGCCATCCAAAGGGGAAAAAAATCAAATGCAGGGCAGCTAAAGGTTATTTGTGCACTCAGGCTTGTGGAACACTGAGAGGAGCTCTTTGCAGCTTTGTGATTCCCAGCAGGAAAGCCCTGGAAACATGGAGAATATGCACTGTTCTGCTCTGAATTCACTGGGAAGCCTTAGCTGGAATTCCACGTGGGATTGATGCTCTTTAGGCTCCCAGTTGTCTGTCCAAGGTTCTTCCCACAGGGAGTTTGGGCACTGGGAGAGGCTCCCCAGGGCAGTGGGCACTCCAGGAGGGTTTGGAAAACACTCTCAGGGACAGGCTGGGATTCTTGGGAATGTCCTGTGCAGGGCCAGGAATTGAACTGGATGATCCCCATGAGTCCTTCCAGCTCAGGATATTCTGTGATTCTTTGGAATGAAAAGTGTTTCATCCAGCTTTGAAGTGCCCAGGCCTTGTGAGCACATCCCTGGGTATATTCCATGGACTAATGCAATCAAGGCATCTGGCAGGGGTGTCATCCTGCTGTCAGCTTTCCACAGAAAATGCTTCCTGAATGCCATTTGAAGATTAGATTCCAAATCAGATGGATTTTGTGAGCTTCCAGAGACCCACCCTTTAAAAGGTGTGGGTTCCCAGATGGAGCTGCCTTGGATCCCAGTGAGGGGTCAGACTACATTCCATTCCTCCCTGTCCTTGTGGGAAGGGATTCCCAGTGTGTGTGCAGGTGACTCCACATGTGCATCACCATTTTGCCCCTTTGCCTCCTCTGCATCCAGCAACCAGACAGGGAATGCAGGGCACAAGGAGCTCTCTGGCTCCGCGTGGCTCAGGCATATGCTCAGATCCTGGGAATATCCAAGCCTGGGAGCATCGAGACCCGCTTTCTCCTTGACTAAGGGGTTTTTTTCCCATCCCTTTCCCCTCTCTCTGCCCAAACTCCCTGAATCCAAACTGAGCGAGTGCCGTGTCTGGTGCCTGTGATTCACCAGGATTCCGGGATGCAGGAAGCCCGCGACCCACCATTCATTCCCCGCTGACGTTGCTTGATCCCCACTGGGGACGGCGAGAGGGAGGAATTGTCACCAAATTGCCTCAGGCATTGACGTCCCCTCGTGCTCCGGCTCTTACTCACAGGAGTAGCTGCTCCAGGGCTGGGTCAGAGGCACTGGAGAAGGAAAACCAGTTTGTGCTGGAAGATTTGGAGGTAGGGAGGTTTCCAAAAGCCCGGTGACAAACTGGCTCGGGGTGGTTTTGGTTGGGCCCTCTGAGACAGGGCTGTGCCTTTCACTCTTTGCCTTTCACCTGCAGGTTGGGCGAGGAGCTGTGGATCATGGACACTTTGAATTCCCAGTGCCCTGGACACAGCAGGTCGCAGGTGGTGCTGGAAGCAGCACAGAGCCAGCGGGGCCCTGGGTTTTCGGGGAGATGGGAGGAATGCAGAGCTTGTTTTTTGGTATTTATGTCAGGCAGCCATTGCGCAGGAGCCGCTCTCTTCCCGGCGCTGCCAAGATCCAGGAGTTAATTCCTCTTCCATGAGAAGGCCAGAGCTCAGATCCAGCCAGTTCCCTGGGGTGTGCAGAGGGAGAGACTCTGGGAGAGGGAAAGAAACACAGACACAAACAAAGAGCGGAGTTGGCCCCGGCCTTCGCAGGCAATGGGAATAGCTGCCATTCCTGCCGCCGGGATTGGACTGCAGGGAAACTTCCCTTTGGCTCCCAGAGAAGGGCTCCTGGCCAAAATGCTTTGGGGTCCCTTGAGCTGGACTCTGTTCTCCTGCCCAGTCCGTCCCATCGCGTGTTCCCTGTCCAAGCTATTCCCAGGGATTTGCACTGAACCTCCTCCCCAGGAGCCCCACCCTCTTCCCAGGCATTTTGTTCCAGTTTTTGGTGTCCCTCATGGAAGAGCTTCCCTCTATCTCCCCTACACCTACTGAGCTTATCCCAATTGTGAGGTCTTTCCCAGGGAGCTGGGGTGGGATCTGCTCCCACCTGGCTGAGGTGCTGGCTCTTATCCCAAACCTTTGCACCTTTCCATCTCTCCGCACCTCCCTCGGAATCCAGCATCAAATCCCTGCACTCAGTAACACCAGAAACTGGATGTTTTCCCTCATGTGCAAGGGGGACATGCCAACCTTTTCCAGGCTTTCAGGATTCATGGGAATATGGAAAACTCCATCTCTCGGAGTTGTGGAGTTTCCCTCCACCTTCCTTTGGGTTTCTGGAGCTTTGCAGTTATTTTTCAGGTTTTCAAATTTTCTCCTGGATCAGCAGGGAGAGGAATTTTCCTCCTTACCACCCCCAACTGCAGCAGGTGGAGCTCAGTCATTCCATGTGTTGCCACATCCCTGTCATGGGGGTGGGATTGATGAAGCTCCTTTCAACCCCCAATTCCCAGTGTAAGTGAAGAACTATCCAAGAAAAAAATGGATTTTTAAGTGGGAATAAAACCCACTGAACTGCGCAGAGCCTAAGAAGTACTCACTTTGGGAAACAAATGCCTGCTTTGCAGCTCAGGCTGGAGATGCTTTTCCCAAATGCCTCACTTCCCAAAAGGGAAAGGCATTCCCATTCTCGTGGATACTTCCCGAGGCAGGAACAGTTTTCCTCAAAGCTTGCCCCAGCTCCATGCCAAGCAGGGAAAGTTCAGCCGATGGTTTTCGAATTACAAATGGGAAATCCATCCTGGTTTTGGGATAAACAGCCCTGGCCATTAGACACTGTTTGGTTCCTATTTGGTTCCAAGTGCATAAGGAACAGCTCTAGTGGGGAAAAAAAAAGGTAACAGTCAATCGTCACTTTTTTTCCCCCCCTCTGCCTGGAAAACTTGGAGTTTTATGGCCTATGAGGCACAAATTAGAATTGCAGGCAACAGATAAAGCTCCACTATAAATCCAGCTGGTGCCAGCAGCCTGTTGGTGACTGCAAGGGGAGGGTTGTCGAGTGTCCCTGTCCAAATGTCCCTGTCCAATGGGCCTGAACGGGATCTTCCTGACCAGCCGGGATCACCAGGGCTGGATATGGAGCATCCCTCCTTCACCATTTCCCCCAAATCCCTCCTTCCAGGAAAGCAGTTTGCTTGGCCCCAGCTCCAGAAAAAATGAATCCCTGTTCTTGTCTGTCCTTCCTCACAGCAGGTTGTCCCTAATTTCTGAGCTGCAGCTGAAGGTGCCACCAGGCCACGCTGCAGGAGGGGACACAGCCCTCCCTGGAGTGCTCCATCCGCAGGGACCGGGATAGAGTCACTGCATGGAACAAACCTCTCCAGCCATCCTGGCCTGGAGTCAATTGCTCAAAGATGTTGCCACTTTTAGGAGTGGGGAGTGGAGCTGCCAAACCTCCAAAAGGATTCATGACCTGTGTCCCATCTGGAATAACCCAGGGCAGCTCCATGCAGGACGCTCCCATGTTTGGGAAGGAGCCCAGCTGGGATGTTCCAGTGCCCACCCAGGGTGTTTGTTCGTGGCTGGGGCACATTCCAAGAGGAAACAGGAGCGGCCTCAGGCAGGGGCTGCTCTTCCAGGAGCCAGGAGGGTGTAGGAAGTGCCATCCAGCATGTCTGGGACATCCTAGCTGGGACATGGGGAGCTCTGGGGCTGATGCAGTCTGATCCCGGTTTGGGGAGCACAGATCAGTTCTGGCTTTGGCATTCCTGCTTCTGAGTTTTAAGAGGCACTTAGATGTCTGAGAAGTCAGGGGAATGTGTGTTCCCAAATGTCTGAAGGGAAAACCTGTCACCTCCTGGGGCAACAGGACGTATCTCTGAGCTGGTTATTTTCTTGGTGACCATAGAGGGGACTTGGGACAAGGGATGGAGGGACAGGACACAGGCAATGGTTTTCCACTACCAGAGGGTTAGATGGGATGTTGGGAAGGAATTCCTGGCTGTGAGGGTGGGAAGGCCCTGGCACAGGTTGCCCAGAGAAGCTGTGGCTGCCCCATCCTTGGAATTGTTCAAGACCAGGTTGGAGCAACCTGGGAGAGTAGATGGTGTCCCTGCCCATGGGAAGTGGATGAGCTTTAAGGTCCCTTCCCACTCCAACTGCTCTTGGATGGTCCTCCTGGTTTGGGCAGGGCAGCAGCACCTTTTCCCAGTTTTCCTTGGATATTCAGCTGCCAGATATTCCAGGGGAAGCTCCAGTCCTTGCATCCTGCTCACCAACACACGTGGGCTCCTGGGATCTCTTTCAGATGGGAGGCACAACTTCAAAGGGATGTTTCAGAGCATCCCATAATAGTTCTTAAATGTATTTATGTTAAAAAAATAAAATTAGAAAGAAATGTGTTTTTTCTCCCTTGCTCTCCATGCCAACAGCAGTGATGGACCATGAAAATGTATTTCCTAAACCTCCAGGACATTGATTTTTTATTTCATTTTTTCATGGACACCACCCAGGATTTAAAGGACAGGTTTGGGAATCAAACCCACACAGGGATACAAAAATTTTCCTGCTTGTCTTGGGAACTCTGCCCGTCAATTATCCCCATTTCTTCCTCTTTTTTCCCCCCAATAACCATCACCATTAGCATCTGGACTCAAACAAACAAACAAACAAGCCCATTGAAATCATGGAATTTTTATCCTGTGCCTTCAACCGCAGCCAATTACAAAACAACCCCCAAAATCTGCTTTTGCTCCCCGAACAATTCCAGGTTTTCTTTGGATGCTTTGACAATTCCGGGGCCCTGCTGTCCCACCGCCCCCTTGCTTTGAATTTTTTGGGGGAGGCAATTCCAGCTGGTCCCGTTTCCTGCTGCCTGGCACAGCGGGATCTGGGAGCATGTGAGCTTCCCTAATGGATTTCAGCTTGACAGAGAACCTTTTCCTTGTCTTCGGAACACGCAACTTTTCTGAGCCTACGTGGCCCCAGAGGACACGCCCCGCTCTGAAAGTGGCAACATCTGCTGGCAAAGCAACTTTTTCTCCCACTTCAAATCCCTGGCAGGGCCTTCCAAAATTTCCTTTAATTGGGCTAATTACGTGTGGTTGAAGCTCAGCTCCGAGTTCAGTGCTGGGGTTTTGTGGGTTTGGGGTCACACGAGTTCAGGGAAAAGAAATCCCTCTCCCTCTTCACCTGGTTTCCCTGTCTGTGTTCTCCTTTGTTTTTTGGGGTTTCATCCCAAAGAAAAGCCTGAGTTTGCTTAGTCTTGAGCTCAAATGGGGAAAAAAGCCTGAATTTCACCTTGTTTTCCTAAATCTCCTGGGATTTCTTCAGTTGTGTCCTGAATGCAAACCTGCCTCTGTGGCTTCCATAGGCAGGGAAAGCTTTTGGCACAGGAGGTGGGAATATCAAATTCAAAGAGATAAAATTAAGGAATTTTCACCTGTGCCGCCTTTCAAGGAGATTTCCTTCCACTTGCAACCTGCCTTGTTGTGTCCAAGATGAAAGTTTTCCTTGTTTTTCTTTTGGAAAACTCCTCCTGCTGCTGGATTCAGGAAAGATGGGAGTAGGGCTGAAGCCCAGCTGTGTTATTTCCTTGCTGTCAGTGCTTCCCCAGGGAATCCTGGTGGGAATAACAAACGCATCACTTGGCTTGTGCTTGTTTGGCAAATACCTTGTTTTCCCATTAATCCTTTGGAAAAGGGTTTGAGGGTTTTCCCTCACTTGGCTCACTTGGGGTGGGAATACGCACAGGCAGGAGAAAAGGGTGATGTGTGTGTATTCTGTGTCTTTTCCTGGTGGTTAGAGTGCCTGGTTTGGTTGGGAAGGGCCTTCAAGGCTGTCCTGTTCCATCCGTGGAGCCAGAGCAGGGCACAGGTGGGGTTGCCATTCCCAGAGGGATTTGAGACGTGTGGATGTGGCCCATGATCCTCTTGTTTCCTCGCTGGGATCTTGGGAAGTCTTGATTCCCGGTGGATCCTTGGCTGGTCCCAAATGCAGGAGGGAGATCTCTCCTGCTCTAACACAGATATCCCACCACACATCCCAACTTTTCTATCTTCAGCCTTCTGAGGTTTGGGGGGCTTTCTCCCAAACCTTCTGTTTCATGGAAGAGGGAGAGGAAACATTCCCGGG
Source organism: Pitta sordida (assembly GCA_013390025.1). Classification (NCBI taxonomy): domain Eukaryota; kingdom Metazoa; phylum Chordata; class Aves; order Passeriformes; family Pittidae; genus Pitta; species Pitta sordida. The sequence continues at coordinate 71,246 of WEKX01011149.1, forward strand.
ACAAAGCAGACACGGAGTGCTTTCCATAAGCCCCAGCCCCTGTTTCTCCAAGGGTTTCTTTTCCATGGATTTGCCTCAGTAACAGCATTATGGGAAGGTGCTCCTGGAAGAGAAGGAAAGTTGGATTAAGCAGGGATTGGTGTCGGAGCCTTGCAGCCAACGAGGGAATGAGGCTGGAAGGAAAAATATTATTAATAATCATAAGAAGATGAAGGTGGCCAAAATCAGAAACATATCCTGGAGTCCTCCAAAAATAGTACAAAGGAGATGCCAAAGTTAACAAATCCAGGGATTTCAGGGCAGGGTTGGACACAGGGAAGTTGAAGCAGGGAATGGGTCCCAGAAAGGACCTGACTGAGGTAACACTGTGTGTCCTGGATTCGGGAACATCCAGAGGTGGCTCTGGCCTTCAAGGGCAGCACCCAGCACGAGGGGTTTGCTCCCAATTTGCTTCCTTAGGATGCCTTTGGAATTTCTTAGCCCTGACCACACACGGTGAGTCCCGGGAGCAGCCCAGGCATTCCCGAGGAGCCCAGCAATGCATCGGAACGGCAGCTGTCCAAACACACCCACACCTGTGCTGGGAACAGCGGGAACATCCAGCGGGACCAGAGAGCTCCTTGGATCCAGTGCCTCGGAGCCTGCCCTTCTCCTTTGATCTCTGCCCGACCATCCCGGGTTTCTTTCCTTCCTTCCTCTTCTTTCCCTAAGGTGGTTCTGGGCTCTGTTCAAACACCATGGAATTGCAGCCTTGAGTATTCCAAGGCATATCTTTCCTCCAGAGAGGGTTTTCCTGTTCCCATTCCAATGCCCAGCCCACCCGAGGGCTCCCAACTGGGAGGCAGAGCCAACCACTTCTCTTGGCTTGATGGTTTACTCTCCTCTGTAGGAGTTGTGTGGAACTCCAAAGATCCCTCCTTTGTTTGGGTATCCCGTTTTCCATCCAAAAAGCAGCTTCCTCAAATAATAAAATGGGAATTAGTGGCTCTTTCTTGCTCTAACCAGTATCCTGGTAAAGGAGGTTAAGCAGATAAACTCCACTGGCTCTGTGAGACGGATGGATATGAAATGTCAGCTGGATGAAAAAATTTGACTTCCAGGAGCTTTTCATCCATGACAGAGTTCCTTTTTCTTTTTCCCCATTTTTTCCTACATTCATTCAGCATAAAACTGACATATTCCTGAAATCTCCCTTGAGTTTTATACCTGGAATGTCCCTTCCTTGGATGTGACAAACCGGCCACATCGTCTTGTGAGTTTGGTTATTTTGGGACAACCAGCAACTTTTCCAAAGTTTCTCTGGGCATGGCTGGAAAGGACAATCCAGCATGGAATATATAATGAAAAGTCAAATTAATTCCTCAATTTTATGAGGGGAATCCTCCCCAGTTTGGTACAAGGAGGCTTTGGGAACATGGGATGGAGATGGAGGAAGGAGGGGAAACTGAGAAGATAACCCAGGTTTGGAAGCTGTTTTCTTTCCTTCCTCTATTTCTCTCTTCTTTCTCCCAGAAAATGCTCCATATGTTCCCCTTCTCACTATGCCAGCACTAGGAGAGAACAAAAAGGCAGCGATGGGCCTGGGGGAGGAAAAAAATTATTTCAGTCAAGTTTTTGTTCTGGAGAGAAAATGGGACTTTATCAAAATATTACCAGAGCTGGGGCTGATCAGCAAAGTGCTGGGGGAGAGTTTGTCACTTCCCTGGGGCTGCTTTTCCTTCTCTGGGCTCCACATGGGCCTTCCCAAAGTGGGAAGGGTTTGGCCACCAAGGTTAGTCCAGTTTGGCCACCAAAGTTAGTCCCGTTTGGGCAGTTTGGCCACCAAGGTTAGTCCAGCTCAGGCTCTGTCTGTGGAGTTCTGCTTTGTGCTGCCCAAAGTGCAACATCCTTCAAACCACATTCCAGAATTCTCCATCCCGTAGCCAGATTGTCCTGGAGGACCGAGTCACACCCATATGGAGCAGTTGGAAATGAGGGATGAAGGGCCACGAGAGCTAAAAATGTTCTCATTCAACAGCTAAAAATGTTGGACAGATGCTCATTAACAAAATATTTTGACATGTCCCTGTGTCCAGCTTGCAAAGGTGGCAGTGACAGGCTGAATGCAATTCCCAAAATTCCTGAGGGGTCTGGACACCAAGACTCAGCACCTTTCCAAGAGTTCCTGCTGCACCCTGGATTCCAGCCCAGCACTTTTGTGGAGGTGAGGAAAGCGTTGCTCATTCTGAAATGCGTGTTTTAAGGGGTATTATTCCTGAATATTAAAGTAAAACCAGCTTTAAGGAGCAGAGGATAAAGATTTGTCTGGGAACCCCTGAGCTGGAGCACCAATAACTTGGGAATTGCTCTGGAGTGTTTGATGTGTCCTGGGCCAGCGAATGCTGAGCCAGCGCCTGCCGTTAAGTGCAAGTTATTTTCCGCATCCACCAGAGCCCCATAAAACCATTTCCTCTGGGATCTACAGGGACAGCCAGGGCTGCTTTTGGGGTTGGGTTTTTTTCATTCCCAACAATATCAATATGGAAGTGCCGAGGGAAGGGGGACGTGCTGTGTGACAGATTTAGGAGCAGCCCCGGGGCTCCGTCACCTCTCTCCAAGCGCCTTTGCTGGAGTGCTGGAATTGCCTCCTGTTCGTCTGGAGAGAGGCTGGTTTGGTGCTTAACAGCCTTGGGAAGTCTGAGGGCTGCCCCCACCTCTGCTGCAGGCTCCTCCAAGCTGAAAAGTTGGGAAAAGGGTTTTTTCCTGGGCTGTGCAGGGAGCAAAGTCAGGAGCTGCATGGATGGGAGATGTGTGAAGGAAGGAGAATCCAAACCCACCAGGGCAGGACCCCCTTTCTGAGTCCCAGAGTTCCAGCATGGAAAACCTGCCACCAAGCCAGGCTGGGGAGCTCCTTCAAGATAGGACTTCCCTGGAGTTAGTCTCCGTGCAAACCTCTTCCAGAGGTCACCAGTGGTTCCTGTTCCTGGTCTTCCAATGAAATCCTGTTGCTCCTGTAGCTGCTCTGGCCTGTTTGTGTCAATCCCCTTGTTGTCTGTGTGGGATCGGAGCACTGACACAGCCCAAGTACATTCCAGGATTTCTATAGATGCCTTGGACTTTCCAAGTTGAGATCCTGGTCCTCGTGTCATCCCTCCCACCTCCTCACATTTCTTGGAAAGCTTCCTGTGCTTTTTGAAGCACAACTGCACCCTTTGGATCCTCTGGGGATCCGCCTCTGTTGGAAGTGAGTTCTGTCCTGGAAGGTACGGGATGGGTTGTGCCACCATATTCCAGATAATAACCCTGGAGGCCAGGAGCTGGATGTTCAGGGATTTCACAGAATCCCAGAATGGTTTGGGGTGGAAGGGACCCTAAGGATCATCTTATTCCACCCCCTTGCAAGGGCAGGGGCATCTTTCAGTATCCCAGGTTGCTCCAAACCCTGTCCAGCATGTCCTTGGACACTTCCAAGGATGGGGCAGCCACAGCTTCTCTAAGAATTCCATTCCAGCCCCTCACTACCCTCACAGGGAAGGATTCCTTCCCAATATCCCACTATCCCTTCCCTCTGGCAGTGGGAAGCCATTCCCCCTTGTCCTGTCCTTCCATACCCTTTTCCAAATCCCCCCTCCAGCTTTCATTCAATATTCCCACATTCCCTTCAGGAGTTGGTTGCTTTGGGAATGAGAAACCAAAGGAGTGATGGGAGAGGTGATGCCTCCACCTGCCAAGCTTTCAGCTCTCGTGATTCCCTGAGCCAATTAAGGGTTGGGGCTTTTTTCCCCTGGAATTCCTTTTGCAAAGGCCGAAGGGAAGGAAAACAACATCCCTCCCCCACCCCTCTCTGTCCCATTCCCTAAGTGCTAAAGCAGATCCCAGGAGCTGGAGCAAAGGGAGGTGTCGGGATGAGAAGGCCTGGCAGGAGCTCTTGTTCTCCGGTTGTGCCTCGGGGCTTTTCCCCTGGAAAAGGCCAGCGGGGAAATGATTCCAATTCCAGGCTTTCCAGCTTCCACGCTAATTTAACCCGCTCTCTGGGAGGGGAGCAGGGATGAGGTTTGCAGATTGGAAGTGTCGAGGAGGGAGGGAGGGAGGGACTGGAAGGGATCTCAGCAGTTTTCCAGCCATCCCTGGTTTTGGCAGGACATAAGGGAGAGCGTCTCCTGCCTGGAGGAGGGAAGGGGGAGGAATTCCAGGCCTGGAACACTCCTCAGTTCTCCCTGATTGCCTTTCCTCCCCCAGCACTTTCATTACTGTTCATAAATTAATTGTCAGAGTTCATATTCCCACCCTCCATAGCCTCGGAGTTGCCTCATCCCTGTCCAAGACACGCCATCCTTCCCCATCCCAAGGCAGGCGGAGACTTGATGTCACCTCTACCTGGAGAGAGGAGAAATTCCTGGGGAAAAAACATGGCTACGGCAACTACTGACACGGAACCTTTATTTTGGGTCATCTGTGTCTCATCTCCTGCAGAGCTCCTGTGCAAAGACCTGGTTTAAGCTGAGCCTGCTGAACAGAGACTCCAAGGGGTGGTCAGCACTCCCATCGCACTGGATCCTTCTATCCCACTATCCAGCAGGGATCCAGCTCTTCCCTCCCAACACAAACCTGGCTCCCATTTCCCACCTCTCCCAAAGCTGCTGGCACATCTTTGGCTTTGAAACCTCTGTGTGATGTGTCACATCTTCACGTTCACAAGTGCCACCAGCTTCCAATACTGGAGCCAATTGTCCATGGCAAGAAAGGGAGAAAAAATGAGGATAAATTGATTCCCTTGCTGTGTTGTCTCCTTTTAGGATGGAACCACAATCCTTTGGGTTTTCTTTGTGGCAGGTCAAAATGCATCCCATAATACAAAGTGCAGCATGGTGGGAACTTGTGAATTACAGCAATTAAGACAAATTAATTAAGGGTTTTGTAGCTGGTTTGTTTTGTCTCCATTTGCTAAGTGGCAGAATTTCAGGGGTTTTTGCACTGACATGATGGTCCTGATAAAATTCCTGCTGCAGGGTTGTGTTTCCTCATGGATGGGACGAGGAATCACTGCCCTGGATGTCCCTTTAGGTGTCCTTGGGATAATTCTGCAGCAGGATGGGATCATTCTGCAGAAGGATCCACCTCATCCCTCTTGGTTGAAGGGTCAGCCTGGAAATGGGGGATTTGAGTCCAGATCTCCCAACCCTTGGAGCAACTTGCATTGCAGTTCTTTTCTCCCCAAGAGGAATTGATGATTCAGTGGGAAGAGGGGAAATTCAGACTGGAAGAGGGAAATTTGTATGGATATTGGGAAGGAATTCGTGGCTGTGAGGCTGGGGAGAGCCTGGAATGGATTTCCCAGAGAAGCTGTGGCTGCCCCATGCCTGGAAGTGTCCAAGGACAGGTTGGAGCAACCTGGGTTAGCGGAATGTGTCCCTGCCCATGGCACGGGGTTGGAATGACATGATCCTTAGGGTACCTTGCCACCCAAACCATTATGATTTTTAAAGCATGAAAAACACACATGGAAAACTCCCTCTCCCACTTCAGCTATTCCAAAGGGATAGCATGAGTTTGGACACAGAGAAAACAGGAGAAAAAGGGGTGTTTCCCACTTGCCATTTGCTGCATGGGAGGCAGAAAAGCCCCAATATTTCCAATTTCTCCCCGTTTCCCAGACAGAGCTTTTCCAAACATGAAGATCTGATGTTTCCCCGAGTGCCATGACACGTGTGCGTCCACACACACGAGAGATTTTAATCCTTCTCCTTAAATTAATTCTGGGAGAGCCTTGAGTCCCACATTTCTCAGCATATGTGTTTCTTACTCCTCGTTCCTGCCAAAAATTGGGAATACTGAACAGCCACAGCTATGCAGCTCGTGGGGATGCAGGAATTCCTTTGGAGGGAGCGAAGCCTTGATATGTTTACAAGGGCTGGAGTTGCTGCAGCTGCTGGAGGGAAGGGTTTTGGGGGGGGGGGAGGGGGGGGGGGTTCTGGAATGAGATCATGGTCCTGGGGCAAAAGTGAAGCTTTTAAACACAAACCAGTGCCATGGAGAGGGAGAGGAAACACCTGTTTCCCACTCCTTTGGGATGTTGGAACCACATTGAATGCCCAGGAGAAGGTTTGGAGTTGGCCAGCATTCCCAAGGGATGGTACCTTGCTCTTCCAGGGATGGGAAGGTGGCTGAGGGAGCTCTGTGTGCCAAGGATCCCTCGGAGTCTGGAGCAGCTGGGAAAGGCTGGAGAAGAACCAGCAGCTGTGGGAAGGGAAAGGGAATTGAGCCCATACTCAAGTGTTTCACCTTCTTAATCATCCCAGGATGCTGCTCTGGGTTCCTGGGAATCTGTGCCACCCCCTTCCAGCATCCTTGTCCCCCACTTTTTTGTCACCCCAGGAGACACTGGGGAAGCCTCCAGCTGTATATTCCTCAGGAGAATGTTGGGATTGGATTCTCCCACCCTCATAGCCCATCCCAACGAGGGCTGGGTTTATGTGGGAAGACTCCACACTTCCAAGTCCAAGGTGTCTCGTTTTATAGGATCCCAGGATCAGTGAGGCTGGAAAATGAGGTTGCCTCAGAGCGCTGATATGACTCCTTCAGTCCCAGGTCACAGGGAGACACAGGACTGAAATTTGCTGTTCCTCAGGAAAATGCTTTTCCTAAAATGTTGTTCACTGGACAAAACACCTAAAATCCCATGGGGTGATTTTTTCTGGAGCACACTGCTCTCTGTCCATGGAATATGCCTGGACACTTCCTCAGCAGGGAGCACATGGGATAGAGAGAATGGGCAAAAACCTGGTGGGATTGGGGGTTTATTTTGCTCCCAAATATCCATTTCCACTTCCCATTCCCTCAGGTTTTTGGAACCATCAATTTTTGGAACCATCTCATCTGGAGCCAGTTTTCCAGTTTTCCCTTATAGGGACCAAAATTAGTCCCCAGAGGAATTCCAGGCCTTGGTGTTTGTGATGTTTTCCTCAGAGCAAAATCCAGCTGGTTTTGGGATAAATGTTTCATTTGGGATTCAAGATTCACCCTCAAGGAATTTGGTTTTTTCCTGCCATTCCTGAGGGAGTAGCATGAGCTACTAAAATTCCCCAGATTCCCTGAACAGGTACAAATGGTTCCTTCGGGTAACCAGGACAACAAGGAGGAGCCCCTTGGATTTCAGGAATAGGCCTCGATAAAATCCAGGCTTTATAGGGACCAAAATTAGTCATCAGAGGAATTCCAGGTCTTGGTGTTTGTGGTGTTTCCCTTGGAGCAAAATCCAGCTTGTTTGGGGATAAATGTTCCATTTGGGGTGGAAGATTCACCCTCAGATAAGTTTGGCTTTTTTCCTGCCGTTCCTGAGGGAGTAGCAGGAGTGTCAAGGGAGATTTAGGCTGGATATCGGGAAGAGCTTCTTCCTCCAGAGGGTGATTGGGCACTGGAAAGGTCCCAGAGGCTCCCAGAGCTCAGTGGAGCCTTTGGAAAATGCTCCCAGGGAAAGGGTGGGATTGTTGGGGTGTCCTGGATCAACGATCCTTGTGTGTCCCTTCCTGCTCAGGGCATTCCATGGTTCTCCCTGCCACCCATCCCTTCCTCTTTCCACCCCTCTTTTTTGGGTGGGATGGATTTCCCTCTGAAGGGCAGAGGGAAGCGCTGAGGGCACAGCAGCATTCCCGGAGCCTCCCCCACTTCCAGCCGTGGCTGGAGATCAAAGCATGGCAAAAATAGCAAAAAAAAAAAATGGGAAAAGCTTGTGGGTTTGACATCTGGAGACCAGAAGCTGCTCCTGCTTTGGGGGAGGCAAGAGGTGAAGGAGGAAGGGGAAAAGTGGGTTTACAGTCTCCTATTTTTTACTGGGATAAAAAAAACTTGGGATGGAGATCCATGGTTTGGTGGGACTGTAAGTCTGCCCTAGGCTCAGAGTGAGGGGTAAGAGTGCTTAGAAATAAAGAGGTGGGTGATCCGTGACAGGCAAAATCCCGATTTTTTCTGTGCTGCATCACCTCACAGCCTGATTTTTATTCCAAGGAGGCAGCTGGGGAATGTCTGTGCTGGAAAAAACAGGTGCTGTTTCCTTTGGGGCTGGAGCTTTTCAAAGATAAGGGTTCAAAAGCCATCCCAAATCCCCGCCTGGTTTTTCAAAGGTTTGTGTTTCCAGGAGGTTTGTCTCCGATCCTTTTAGAATTCCAAGCTCTGGCTGAGATTGGCAATAAAATTCAAAGTCCTGTCACCAAATCAGGAGGAGGATTAAAAAACGAAATTATTGAACTGTGTGACAAAGTGCTTTGGAGTATTGGACTTGCTGTGTAAGGAGAGTTCAGAGGGCAGGGATAGATGGGATACTGGGAAGGAATTCTTGGCTGGGAGGGAGGGGAGGCCCTGGCACAGGTTGCCCAGAGAAGCTGTGGCTTCCCCATCCCTGGAAGTGTCCAAGGCCAGGTTGGAGCAGCCTGGGATAGTGGAAGGTGTCCCTGCCCTTAGCAGGGGATTGGAACAAGATGAGCTTTAAGGTCCTTTCAACCCAAACCATCCTGGAATTCCATAGGAATTTGTCCATCTGAGTGGGATGAGAGGCGCTGGAGGAACACGGTGGGACACTTGGTGGTGAATCCATTCAAAGTTTCAGTTACAGGTGAGGATTTATATCCAGTGGGATGGACAATTTTGGTACAAAACAAGTCAGTGGAGAAGGTGAGGACAGAAAAGAACATTTTTAGCTGGTTTTCCTTTAACAGGAGCAGCTCATGAAATTAAAAGAGAACTTAAATTTTAATGAGAAAAATGCATCAAAACAGCTTCTTTTCCTTTATTTTTTAATTTTTTATAGATGTTGGAGGGTTGGAGCTGTTGGGAAGTGTTTGGTGACCTTGGCATGCATGAGAAATGTTGGAATCCCTGAGGTTCTTTCTCGGAACTGGAGAATCTCAGGATGATTTGGGTCGGAAGGGACCTTAAGTCCCATCTCATTCATAGCCCTGCCATTCCAGGGGCACATTCCAGCTAATCCAGGGGCTGAAATGATCCCTTGCCTGGACTTATTGCCTTTATGAGCCCATCTCCTGCTCCTTGATTAGAGCTAAAAGGGCTTTTCCCCTCCTCCATTCCCACCTTCCAGTCACTCCAATGAAAACATTGCACCTGTTGGATGCTGCTCCTGGTGGATTTCCCCAGCTCCAAGCCCATGCTCCCAGTCCCAGCACATGGAATGCTGCCAAAGGATCGCACCACTTTCATTAGCACAGCCATTAACCACCTCCTTAATTAACTCCACTCAATTTACCAGGTAATCCCAGATTTGGGGAAAAGGAAGGGAAAGAACCGAGCCTGGAAATGTTAGATAGGGCAGGAATGGGAGAAGGAAGAAATGCAAAAGGATAGGGAGTTTTTTAGGGATTTTTCCAGTTTTCAGACCCCGGTGTTAAAGTGGAGCTCCAGGATTCCTGTAGCTGTTCCATGAGGCTGATGTCAACACTGCTGCGGGATTCTTGGGAACTGTGATGGATTCAATCTGACAAGATTCCCGGCTGTTTATTTATCTGCTTTTCCCCTTGTGCCAGTTCTATGTGAGGCAAAGCTGTGGCTCCCAGAACGATCCCAGAGCAATTCCAAGGCTCGGGAGCCGGGCAGGACCTGGGGGAAGGGAGGGAACCACACCGGGAATGTTTTCCAAGGCTAATTTAAAGCATCTTGGGGTGAGTGGGGCAGGGAAGAGGATGTGGCCGACACCGGGGAAAACATCGGCCGTGGATCAAAGGGAGGTGCAAATTCATTCCGGGTGCCAGGAATTGGGCCAGGGGGCTTTCCTAAGGGAAAAAGAAAGGGGGAAAGGGGGAAAAGATAAAAAAAAATGGGGGGGGGGGGGGAAAGGNTGGAAAGAAGGGTGGGAAAGGAAAAACCAAAAGAAAACAATAAAGGGGGGAAAAGAAAAAAGCAAAAACGGGGGGAAAGGGAGAATTTTAAAATGAGGGAAAAAAGGAAAAAACAAAAAGAAAAAGGGAAAAGAAAGAGAAAAGGAAAAAAGGAAAAAGCACAAGGGGGAAAAAAGAAAATCTAAAGAAAAAAAAAAAAAGGAGGAAAAGGGGGGGGAAGGAAAAAAGGGGGAAAAGGAAAAGCCAAACCCCCTTCTAGGAGAAGAACTTTTTCCTGAGATCTGTCCTAAAGCTTCCCTGAGATCCTCTGGAATAACATCCCCAGAGAACAAAAGGCAAAGTCCAGGGCAACTCCTGTGCTGGAAAAAGAGTCTCTCTGTAAAATACCTGGAAAAACAAACTTCCATCTTGAGTGGGGGAAAAGAAAATGAAGTCAATGCACAATTTCCAGGGAATTTCTCCTTTGGATTGGGGAATTCCAACTGCTAACACCTGGGAGAAGGACAGCGGCAGCTTGGAGTGCAAGGAATGGAAGCAGGAGAGCAAAATTGTGGGGAATTCCAGCTGCTGTTCCTAGAAAACACCCCAAATTGGGAACTCAACAATTCAGCGGGAGAAGAAATATTGGGAATGAACTCTGGAATGTTCAGAGAGGAAACAAACCCTATTGTCATTCCCATACTTGTTCCCACGGGGCAGATCAGGGGGTTGGAAGGTTGGGATGGATGAAGTAAATGGTGTCTCAAAAGAGAGGAAAAAAGGCATGAAATCCCAAATTTCCCCTCATGGGTCTTCCAGGGATGTTGCTTTGGATGGATGGAAGTGGGAGACAAGGGATGAGCAAGTAAAGGCATAAAAAACTTGGATCCAAACTCATCCAGGAGATCCCAGGACACAGGAAAGCTCCTCAGCAGCCTGGCTCCAGCTTTGGTGGGATCTTTAACATTCCCAAATGGAGCTCAGATGAATTCCCAAGATAAGGTTTTACTGCCAGAGCTACTGAGTGAAAATACAGCACCTGGATCCAGCTGGAATAATGGAGAGCAGGTGCCTGTGCAATTCCAGAGCTTGGGAAAACACCAAGCAGATTGTCCTGAGCTTTGGAAAACTCTGGGATTCAGTTTCCAGCCTTGGCGTTGGATATTTTGGAAGTTGGCACCTAAATGAGGTGGGATTCCCATTGCACGTGGAGATTCCCCGCCTTGCCCCTTTCCATGGGAATTAGAGCACCTTGGGATGCTCCCACCACCTGAACAGCCTTGGAATGATCATTCCATGGATGTTTTGGGATGGGAAAAAGCACTGGAAGATGGAAATGTTCATTGACATCACTGTGTGTTTCCCTCTTTGGAGCTGAGTTTCATGGAACAGATTTTTTTTCCCTGCAGAGATTTACGGGGGGAAAAAACCCAACCTTCATTTCACACGACATATCCCAAGGGAAAAGAAAGCAAAATCCAGCAAATTTGTGTTCTTTAGGAATAAAAGCAAAACAAGCTTCTTGGGTGAATGCATTACAATTCTACCAGGAAAAAGAAAAGCGTGGAAAAAGGACTCAGACCAAATAAGCAGCGAGAGGCCTCTGTTACTTGCAGGTACATTCCCAGGGATTCCTTTTGGGATCCCACAAACCCCAACAAAGTCTTCGGGAGTCGGTTCTTTCCTTCTCTTAGGAATGGCCACAACTCAGTGATTCAAACCACATCCAGTGCTCGGGAAGGAGATTTTGATCAAAGCCTTTTGAAAAATCCGATGAAAGAAGCATTAGAATAAAAAATGTTCCTGCAACATGAGCCAGGAAGTGGGAATGGCTGTCCAGAAGAGCTGGAAAAAAAAAATTTCCCCCCAAACCCCCCAAGTTGATATCACAATTATCCATATAAACAGTGGAAGGAATCAAAGAGAGATTGACAGGGGCTGTACTCTGGAATTCCTGGAAGGAAAAGCAAGTTAGCACTTTAAAATAGGGATGTTCAGTCAGCTCATAATATCCTGGAAATCCTTTCCTTTCCTTTCCCCTTCCCCTTTCCTTCTTTCCCCCTTTACAGGGGGAAAAAAAACTTGGCAAGTTTTAAGGAAGAAAAACTCGGTTTAAATTTCCTGAGGTGTCAAAAAGCTGCACTTTGACGGGTTCAAAACACAAAGATTTCACTTGGAAAACTTCCAGAGCTTTTATTCTCCCCTTAACATCCATTTCTCGGGGTTATTTTGCCTTGGGAAGGATCCAAGGCCAGGAAAGCCGAGGTTTGTTTCACCTGGATTCGTCGTGTTCGCTTTCTTTCACGGGGGAAAAAAAAGCCGGGATTAAATTCAGGCTTAACTCTGTTCCACGTTTTTGTGGGATCACACAACCCTCCTCCCTCCTCACTGTCCTCACCTGCACCTCAGCTCTTGGAAAATCCCTTTTATCCCATTGGAGGGATGGCAGACAACATTCCTCCCCCCCCGGGGAGAAAAGCCTGGAAAAGACCCTAAACAGAATTTACAAGGATCTTCCATCTCCACAGGAACAAACTCTCCCTGAATTCCCATCCCATCTGTGGCCAGGATATCCATCACTCCATCTCTGTTCACACCAGCTTGGAGCTCCTCATCCCAGCTCCAAACATTCCCAGCTTTCCAGCAGCTGCCATTTTTTGAAGAGAACCAGATCCAAACCTCTGATCCCTCTGGTTTTTTTCCCCTTCAAAACATGGAATTTCCCCTCCATAGTACCCTCCTGATGTGTGGCAACATCCAGATCTTAAGCTGGGACTTGTTTGATGCTTCCCAAATCACCTGAGCTGGAAAACAAGCTGGAAAATTTGGGATATATTTAGTGCATGCCCTTATTCAGGATGGCTGGGAAGCCTTAAAAAAGTGGAATTCCGGGAAGTGCTCCTTTTCCCTTCCAAACCCTGGCAAAGGTGTATCCCTGGTTAAACAAGTGTCCAAGATTTCTGTGGAATTTCTCTGTGTGTGTTCACAGAAATGCACACCCCTAAAAACATTTCCAATCCGTTTTCTCCATTAAAAACTCGTCAAACAGCTCCTTGTCCTTGGAGTGGGGAGAAAAACTGGGAATTTCAAGGCTTTTGAAAAGAGAGCTCCTGTGGGTTCAAAAAAACCCCCAGAAAGCTGGAAAAACAAGAGAAAGAGAAGGCAGAAATCCCTTTTCACCCCCACAGTTCTCCCAGCTCTGGTTGGATTTTGGCCACTTAATCTTCACAGCTTAAAACTTTCTACCACTTTCCACCTCAAGCTTAAGCAGGTCCTTCAAAATTCCCGTTTTTTATCCGAGGCCTGGCATCTCTCCTGGAGGAGCGGAGCCCTCGGAGGGCCCTGGCTCCCATCCAGCGGAGCACTCCAACACCAGCTTAAATTTCAGGAATAAATTTAAACCCAAGCACGTGCTTAAGTGCTCTGCCAAAGAGGAGAGGGATTAGTCACATGCCAGAAGTTAAGCGGGAGCTTAAAGGTGTTTTCCTGGACTCAGCTTGGGAATATCGGGAAATAAGAGTGGTGTCCTGGGGGGAGAGTGGGGGGGAAAGAAGAAAAATTGGGAAAACCAGAAAATCATCTGGAAAACACATGAAAATAGGTTTATTTTTGTCCAGATCTTGAGGAAGAAGCAAAAACTTTCTGCAGCTTTGACTGAGGATTTTGAGGTTGGGAGCAGAGCTGGCATTCCCAAATCCCTGGATATGTGAGCTGTCATGGAATCCAGGCTGGGAGAGCTGGGAACGTTCACCTGGAGAAGGGAAGGATCCAAGGAGACCTTAGAGCCCCTTCCAGAGCCTAAAGGGGCTCCAGGAGAGCTGGAGAGGGACTTGAGACAAGGGATGGAGGGACAGGACACAGGGAATGGCTTCCCACTGCCACAGGGTCGGATGGGATATTGGGAAGGAATTCTTGGCTGTGAGGGTAGAGTGGATTTTCCAGAGGATTCCCCGTCCCTGGAAGTGTCCAGGTTGGAGTAACCTGGGACAATGGGAGGTGTCTCAGCCCATGGCAGGGACAGAACATGATGGAATTTAAGATCGCTCCCAATCCAAGCCATGCTGGGATCCTTTGATCCCACAACTCCCACGCTTGGATGTCGCTGTCACAGCTCAGGATCAGCCCCATCCCTGGATTGTCCTGGAGGAGAACCAGAATCCTCCCTTTCCCCCTGTATCCCATTAGGCTCCAGCAGGGAAGTAAAACCACCTGGATTTGCCTGTTAGCAGAGAAATCCAGAGACAAAAATGGAACAATCCTGGGAAATAAATTGTTCTTTCTTCAGCTCCAAAGGTCCATCAATGTCAAATCCAGCCCAGGCTTCTCCATGGACAAAGACAGGTGGAGACAAGGCTCAGCCGGAGAATCCCAACCCTCCAGGTTTTTTGGGAATGGCTGTGACTGGAATCATCCATCTCCCTCATTCCCACCATCCCAGGTCTCAGCTCCCAAGCACATGTCCCAAAATGTTTGGCACTGACACCAACAAGGCCAGAAATGGGATTTTTTCCCCCTGGAATTCCAACTCTGCCATCCACTGAAGAATCTGGATGGGAGAAGGTGGTATGGGAAAAACTCCGGACCCCAAAGGGTTAAGAAATTCAAGGGGGGATAATTCAATCCCCTGTTTTCCTTGGGACGTCTTTTGGGAATCTGCCTCTAAATATGCTCCTTCCCTCCGGCACTTCCAGAGCTTTGCAGCAGGGAAAACTAAGCCAGATTTCCTCAATCCTCTGGAAGTGTTGCTTAAAAAAAAATCCCTAAATTAGGTCCCAAATTCCTGTGATCCTCCCGCCACGGAGAGGGATGAATATCCTTGGATTTAGGAGTGTGGGGAGATTTATTTCCTGATCTTTCACCCGTCAAATCTTTTTTTTTCTGATCTTAATTGTCAATCGCGTCTCTATGATTTCTCCAGAGAAATGAAAATAGCAGCTATTTGTCTTGAAAATCCCCTCTTTGATGTCAGAATTCCAGGAAATAAAACACCTTTATAGTTATGGGATCCAGGCCTGTCTTACTGGGATGCAATTCCAGCACTTTTTTGTGTTTGTGGACTCGGCTTTTAAGACCTTCTGTGCCTTTTATGGTGATTCCCAGGGAGGTTTTCGGGGCAAATCTCTTTTTTGTAGGAACACAAAGAGCCATTTTCCTTCGGGAATTCCGTGTCTGGAGGGTGGCAGCTCTTCCCAACTCAGGGAATTGATATCCAGCCTGGATTATGGTGCTGGACAATTTGGACATCCAGACCTGCTGCTGTCCACATCCCACCATTCCAGAGGAGCCTTGGATCAAGGATAATCCATCAACAGTCTCTTTTCCAGCTTCCTGGCAATGGAAACATGGATTGAGCTCTTATAGCCGAACTCCAGAGTGGGAAAACTTCCTTTCTCCACAGTTCCATCCTTTGGATCCACTCCCAGCTCAGCCAACCATCCACCTCCAGCTGGAGAAGTTATTCCTTAGAAAATCCCATTTTTGTTTTGGTAAAAATCAGGAAAGTGATGGAAAATTCGGGGGCTTCAGCCTCAGTATTCTTCCATTGGTTTTAAAGAGTTTTGTTGGTTTGGGCTGCAAATTTTGGGATATAAGGTGTGCCATGACCTGAGGGAAGGATCCTTGTTGGTCTTGCCCCCAACAAGCTGCTTCCCAAGCATTTTGGAAGGGTGGGATTGTGGATCTGCCACAGGGAGGCCACACATATATCTGTATAAAAATACATATATTATTTATATATAATCCATAACTTTTCCTTTCTCCAGACAAACCTGCTCCTTTCCAAGATGTCCCTCACAATTTCTCAGTTGCTTTTTCATCTAATTCCCAGTTTTCGGCCCCTTTTTTTTCCACAGACATCCATCTTCCCACCCAAATTTTGGGATTTTCCTTTGGTTCTTCCCCACTCTGGTGCCTTGTTGGGGCTGATGTTTTGTGTTCAAAGAAAATTAGAGTCAAATGAAATAATTAAAGTAAAATAAAAAATAAAGAAAACATTGCATTTGCAGCTGCACAGGGAGCGATGCCAGCATTGGAAATCTGGGAATGATCGCTCCGGCTTTCCAGAGTGATTTTTATAGAAAAGGGGGGAAAGATAAATAAAAAACAGAGATTGAGAGAGAAAATTTCTCTTAAAAATGGAAATCAGCAGCTTGTGTTGCCCTGCTGTGCTCTCGGTGTTCCCTCCAAAATGGGATCAACTGGATAATTCAACACCAGAGAAACTGAGGATCAACCTGATAAAACTTTCCAAAAAATTGAATTCCTCAAAGGTGGGAAATGCACCTGAATTAGTGCGAGAAACACGAATGATACAGTGATGGGAAGCAGAGGGTTAAACATTCCCAGGCCGCCGCTTCCAGCCGGGAATCAGGAGCGGGGAAAGAGCGACCAGAGCCACGAGGCTGCTCCTGAGGAGATCAAAGGAGCCCCGCGGGTCTGGGAGTGGATGCCAGAATTCCTGGAAGTGTCGGAATCTGTGGGAAGGGAGGTGAGGCAGGACAGCCTCTCCGACACCCGGTGGAAGCTGACAAGCAGCTGATGGAGCAGGGAATTCACACCAGATTAACGGGAAAACGGGGCAGGGATTGAGTGTTGGAGAAATATGACTTTTTTTCCCTTTTTTTTTTCCCTTCCAGGAAGGAGAAGTTGCTTTATCAAATCTGTTGAAAATCCGAGTGCTTTCCCCCCAAACAGAGGTGTTGGATCCCCGACTTTTCATGTTTCGGAATCTCTGAGTTGTTACGTTTGAAATTTTTCAAAGGAATTATTCCAGGTTTTCTTTAGAACAGGAGATAATTTAACGAAGGATGTTAAAACAAAAGGCCTGGAGCTTTGATTCCTTGTGGAATTTGAGAGTGTAAAAAATTAAATATTAAACCTTTAAAAGTATTCCAGGGGAGGGAATGGATCCAACCTTTCCTGGTGCATGAGAAACATGGAGCTGGGGTTTGTTTTCTTTCATTTCATTTGGTTTCATTTTGTTTTGTTTCATTTTGTTTTATTTTATTTTGTTTTGTTTCCTTTTGTTTGGTTTGGGTTTTTTTTGTTTGTTTGTTTGTTTGGATATTTTTCCTCCTTATTTACCAAAGAAACCCCAAAGCTGATCTTTCCTTTCCCTTTCCTGATCCAGCAGCCAATCCACAAGGTCAGGGCAATCCTTAGGCAAGGAAAACTGGGAGAACATCTCCCCTGCTTCCCAACTTCCCATTTAAAAGTCCAATAAAACACGAGGGGAAGGAAAAATATTCTGGATTTAAAGGCACATGGGGAGTTTTAACAGCCACCTTTTACTGAGCTTTGCATCTCTTGTTTCCAAGCACTGGGAAGTGTCCAGAAAATTTGGGAATGCAGCAATGATATTCCATCCCCTATAGAGCAGAGTGGTGCAGGGAACAGAAGGAATTCCAGGGCAGGGAGGAATCCCTGGAGCAAAGCAGGGATTAATCCAGCACGGTCCATCCCTTCTCCCATCATTCCCTTCCCCTTCTTTCCCAGCTGGTGTTTGAGCCCCTGGTTTTTGTGGGAAAACTGGGAGGAGCTGAGTTTGGAGAGGTTTCCCCATTTTCCTGGGAGATCCAGGCAAAAGGATTATCCAGGATTTCCCTCCTATGGGCAAGAGCGAAGCTCTTGGAAAGATCTGCAGATCCATGGTTCTCCATGGGGTGGGAATTCCCACAGGGCTTGGAAAACACCCCGGAGTGGCTGGCTTTGCTGCAGCCCAGATGTTCCCAGTGGATGTTTTCCAGTTTGGAAAGCACAGCTTGCTGGGACACTGGTGGGATTGGGAAAGGAAGGGAGAACATCCCTCATCCTCCAGATCCTTCTGGGGACATTCCCCCCGCCTCATCCTTCCTCTGGCTCTTGATTCCACAAGAAATCCCCCAGGAAATCTTGTGGATCATTGAACTGGATCCACAAAAATCTCCCTGAGAATCGTGAATCCACCTTTCCCTCTGCCTGGCATAATCCCAGATTGGGAATTTTCCTCACTGTTTTCCCATGTGGAATGATCCATGAGACCTCCTCCAAGGTTGGTTCCTCAGCAGAGGGATTTTCTCCTTCCTGACCCTGGAAACCAGCAAAGATCCAAGTGCCAGAAGCACCTGGCTGGGTCCATGAAACAATCAGCTGGGAATGAGTCACGGAGGAAGCCCAAGGCAGGGAATTCCAGCCAGATCCATGTGCACAGGCCTGGAATAGATGATAATTGAGGGATTACAGGCTCTGGCCAAGTTCTGGTGCATCCGAGTGCCTTCCAGGGGGATGCAGGGACAAGGGCTATTCTTAGCACTTGGATAACATTCCCACCACCTGCAGTTCTCTTGGAATTGTCAGTAAGAGGGTTCCTGTCCCAGCACACAGGATTGTTGGGATCCAAGTGTCCCAGCCTGGAGCTGTGGGATGGAGATGCTCCCATTTGGCTGCACCAGGGAACATTAACTCATCCCAAATGGAGAAAATCAAGGCCAGGAATTCCCAAATGAAGACAGCCCAAGGCCAGGAACTGCCATCAACTCATCCCGAATGGAGACAGCCAAGGCCAGGAATTCCCTCTGGATACAGCCTGAGGCCATGAATTCCCTTTGGAGACAGCCAAAGGTGGGAATTGCCGCACCAAGGAGTGACTATGAGGTGGGAGAATGTGGTAGAAACAGGAGGGAAACATCTTCCATAGGGAAAATGTTGGGAACATCCAGAGAGTCAGGCCAGGTGTGTGTGCCTGGAGCATGCCTGGAAAAGCAGGAAAAGCTGTGCCAGGCTTTGCTCTGGCTCTCCCTTTGGAAAAAGGAGCTGAGCAGCCCTTTTACCCCATGAACTTCTGCTCTATGCTCATCCAAATCCCTTCCCAGAAATCATGTTCTCCCGCAGAAACCTCAACTTCCCGCTGCCGAAAACATGGAAAATCTGACCGCCAAAATTAACGCCACAAAAGCTTATTTTTAGGAGTCTCATCGCTCATAAATCGGATTTTCCCCCAAGTGTCGGGCTTGGAGATACTCTCCAGAGGGAGGTGGACACAAAACTGGCTTTCCCAGATTCCGGGATGAATCCTGGTATTCCCTCTAGACAAGTCTAGACACTTTGGGAAGTATTCAATCAGGAGAAGAGAGAAGAGATCCTGCTGTCAGGAACAATGCAAAGGGAACAAAGCATCCCACTTTTATTCCCTGCAGCTGCCTTTTTTAAAGGAATATTTAAAGGAGTATTAGGTCACCGAAAGTTTGACTTCCAGCAAAAAATAACTCAGGGAGAGAATAAAAAAAACCCCGAAAAACTTGGGAATGAAGCTCTGTATATTTTGGGGAAATTGCTTTTTTTTATTTTAATAGTTTTCCCTTTCAACTCTTTTCCAGCTGAATTTTTTTCCCCCCTCTCTTTGAGTCCAAGGATTATTAATGGTTGGAGCACTAATGTACTCGGGAAAAAAAAGCTCCTTGGAGTCCAGGTTTTTTGGATTAGGAAATATCCGAGAGAGATTTTTCTTTTCTTCAGCCAACAGTTGCCCAGTTTTCCCAAGGGGATGTTATTCCATGCCCCAACACTTGGATTTGGGGAATAAGTGGGAGAAGCCTGGTGTGGTTGTGGAGCATTCCTTGTGTCCATGGGAAGGGGGAATTCTGGAAGCACTCCCTGGCACATGGGGGGGTTTTCTGGTGTCACTAAAAATCCCCCAACTTAAAAAAAGTGGGATCTGGAAAGACCTGTAGGTGACCATCCCTATGGATGGATCCCTATGGATGCTCCATCCCTCAGTCAGGCTTTGGAAGCTCCAAACAACATAATTCCCAGGTGTGCTGGGGGATGCTGGTAGGAACAGTATCCAAAGGCAGCTCCCCAATGTTGCAGCTGTAGGAAAAGGACTTCATCAGCAGGACAAGAAGGAGGCAGCTGTTCCCTGGAAGAGCTCCGACTCCAAATCCGGAGCCAAATCCTGGGATATTGGGGATGTGCCTCTGCCAGCTGCCTGGAATCCCACCTGAGTGGCCTTTCCTACTTGGAGCAGGAATGACATTCCACGGCACAGGCCCTGGCAGCCTCATGGAATTCCCAATCCCAACAGCTCCCAGGTGTCCTCCTGGTCCCCAGAGATTCCTGCATGTTCCCAGGTGTTCCAGGAACTGCTTCCCAATTCCTCCTCAAGTGAAGGGAATCAGGAGTTTCCCTGTTTGATCTCCATTGGATATTTGTCCTCAACCTTGAGTCCCAGCAGAGCAAGAATTCCAAAGGAATGCAGAACAGTGAAATCGAAGTGCCAGGACAAGGGGAATGGCTTCCCACTGCCAGAGGGCAGGGATACGTGGGATATTGGGAAGGAATTCCTGGCTGGGAGAGTAGGGAGGCCCTGGCACAGATTCCCAGAGAAGCTGTGGCTGCCCCATCCCTGGAAGTGTCCAAAGCCAGGTTGGAGCAACTTCAGAGAGTGGGAGATGTCCCTGCCCATGGAATGAGATGAGTTTTAAGGTTCCCTTCCCACCCGAACTGTCCTGGAATTTTGTAATTCTCTTTAACACCCCTCTGCCTTGGAAGCAGATCAGGGAAATCTAGGAATCCTCTCCAGGGAGGGGAAGAGATGGAGCAGCAGTTGATGATACCTTGAGATTCAGGATGGTCCTTCCTTACAGTGGGAAAACTCATGGACAAAGTATTCCCCACCAGCTCCACATGGACACCAGCTCCAGAGCACTTAAATCCAGGGATTTGCAGAGCTAGGGAAGGAGTGCAGGTAGAGTTCATATCCCAGAGGTTTTCCATAACAACCCTTTGACCAATATTCCCTGTCTGGCTCTGTTTTCTCGTGACCCTGGGAAGTTCAATCCTCTCTAAAAATAACCTTTTCCTGCTGGGAATGGATCCCAGTGCTCCCAGAAACAGAAGTTCTAATCTTCACAGAGGCAGATGTTGGAATACCCCCAAAATCCAGGAACTAGCAGGGAAAATTAATGATATTTTCCCACTTATTGTTAAAAAAAAATCCTTTTTTGTCCTGTGGGTTTAGAGCAGTTGCAGACCCAAATTTATCTGCGATTGCTCTCCAAATAAATGGGATTTTTCCACAGCTTTGGAAAGCTGTGCCTTGCTGGGAATTGCAGAAATAGGAATTGGGGAGATGTTCGGCTGATAAATCCGAAATAAATCCCCTGCTCTGCTGGGGCTGCTGCTTTAAAACACATGGAATTCCAGAGCAGTGGGATGGAGCTTTCCAAACCGGCTTCCCATGAGCTGTGGAGCCTGCAGACATAATTAGGAGAGGGCAATTAGCCCTAATTAACTGCTTAGGTAAGGAGTGGAAGTTGTGTCCATGCCTTGGCACCCACTCCAGGTGATTCCTCATGGACAACACCCCTGGAAAGGTTCAGGAATAGGCAACCCTTCCCCAAACCAGGAATTCTGTAAGTTTTTCATCCTTTTAGGCCTCCTCTTCCTTCCAGTCTTTGTGTGTTTTGCCAGAGAGAGATAAAAAAAAGGGAAGCCAACAAAATTCTGGTTGCGCCCAGGGCAGCTTGGGATCTGTCTTTGGATTGCCTGAGGAATTCCAGGAGGAATATCCCAGCTGTTTCCTGGCTCCTGGGGGTGATAATTTCATGGAGTACGAGGCCAGACAGGGCTTAAAAAGTGTCTGCTTGGAATTTTCTTTTCAAGGCTGGAGTAAGAGAAGCCCATGGAAGTGTATTTTGGGAATGGTCCTGTGCCCTCAACCTTCTGCCAAACATTTAAGGGAATAAAAAACCTGGAGGAGGAAGAAGCGAGAAGGATCAATCCACTGCCATGTGAGGAACACGGGGCAGAGCTGGATCCCATCCCAGATATTTCACTGCCTTCCCATATTCCAGCTTCTGGAATGCCTGCTCCAGCTGGAATTTGGGCCAAAACTCTCCTCCTTGGAACATGGATTAATTCTTCCTTCCTTCCTCTGGATGAGGCTCCAAAAACTTGGAGGAGGTTCCATGGAGAGGTTAACGGGGAGAAACTATTTTTAGATCTGAAGGTATTGGATCATTCTTTGTTATGGCAACGAAACTTGTTATTCCCTCTTTCCTCCGGTCTGTTTTTATGGATCATAGTCATCGAGGCTTCCATCCTCATCCTGGAATTGCACTGCAGGAGTGACCAGGGATCCTGGAGAAAACAGGGTGACATTCCCCAATCCCAGGAAAACTTCCTGACTCCCTGTTTAATTGTTTTATTTTGCTTTTTAATTTTCTTTCCAGCATTGTTTGGAGAATCCTTTTGGATTGCAAAAAAACAGGGAATCTGAAAATAAATTGGACAAGATAATTCTGTTTGAAAACATCCCAGTTTGTCTTTTTTTTCCAAGGAAATGTGAACAGAAAAATAAGACAAACACTGTTGGAGTCTTAAATCCTCCCGAGGTAAAAAAACCATTTGAACTGGAGAAATTCGGATGGAAAAACCAGGGAAAAACTCAGCTTATTCCAAGGAATGATCCCTGAGCTCCTCAGCACCAAAACACGGCTCATTCCAAGCGACTAATGGCTCATTCCAACTTTTTTTTTTGTCTTCCTATGAGTTTTCCCTCCCAGATTTTAACAGGGTGGGGGGAATGAACTGGGGAATGTTTGTGCTTCCAAATGACCCAGGTTGGAATTCCAAATGAGGTAAAATGCTCCTTTTTTTCATGGAAATAAACCTGCTTTCACTGAAGAAAATACATGTTCCCTGCCTTGCAGGAGAGAAAAACTTGGGAATAAGGATCTCGAGGTGGTTCCCCTCTTTCATGGAGGAATTAGGGATTCAATGGGATATTTGATGTCTTCCTGCTCTTCTCCGGGTTAATAATTCCCATGGATTCAACCAGAACAGGTCATTACTCTCTGGACACTGAGGCCCTCCCAGGATGCCAGGAATCCATATGAAATAACAAACCATAAATAAATAATAAACAAAAAAGATGGAGCCACGCTTTTCCCTGAGCAAAACCGAGGCAAATTCCTGAAGTGATTTGAAACAATCCAATCAAAGGAACGAAATATTCCGATCCAGGTCAAACTGACCAAAATGAAGTGTTTCATTTCGGGTTGGTCTCTCCCGACCCCTCGGAAAAAAATAAGAAGGAAAATTAAAAAATAAGATATAAAACAAAGAACTGAGAGTTTTCAGTGCATTCATATTTTTCCCTCCCCATGGGAAGCAGGAACTCTGGGGAATGGGAAGTTTCCTTGGAAAAATCTGCCTCATCAGCATTTTTCCACTGTGCACAAACTCAAAAAACCCCATTGCTCTGAGCTGGGGGTTTCCCAGGATTTGGGGCTCTTGTATCTGTTCCTAAATCCAGTGGATGTGTCCCAAAAAATCCACTGGAGACAACAACATGATGGATTGATGGATATCCTTGGATATCATGAGGCTGAGACCTAAAACAGAATTATATTGGACATTAAACTTTTGTTCCATCCCATCCCCAACACATTCCAGGTGTGTTAAATCCCTTTTTTTTTTTAATAGCCAGAAATCCATTTTTATTCATATTAAGACATTCCATCTTTGTGGAATATTGTTCCCTAACAAGTGAAGCAGCACTTCCACAGCATCCAGACATTTCTCTGTTCCAGAATGCCATGGATGAGGGCTGGAAGTAACAGCAGCACAGGAATATCCTGGAAAAGAGGAGGAAAAACTAAGGAGTTTCCCTCTTTCCCAACTGCACAGCACCATGATTCCCACCCCTGCTCTGGCTAGAAAACTCTGCAGCAAGAGGAAAAGTTGGGAAATGATAAATTTGCTTTCCAGGGTTGGGTTTTTAGGGAGCAGAAGACGGGTTGCAGTTGCTGTATTCCCACCAGGACAAGGAATGCTCCCGCTGAGGGATTCTCCAGGGGGAAAGAGCACGTGCCCACCAAGGCACCTTTTCCCCTCCAAAAAGCCTTTCCCAAAGCCCCTTCTGGACTTCCCATGTCCAAGGAATTGTGCAACGAGCTGTCAGACATTTGGGATACATGGAAATGGGATGGAATGCAACTCCATGTGTTTATTTCAGACCTGGAACCAAACTTTATAAAATCCATCAGCTTCGAACCTCTTGTGTTTCTCCTCCCTCCTCTCCCACTAAAGAGTCGGAACGAAACCTTTTTCATAAAACTTCCCCCCTTTTTTTTATTCCTTTAATTTTTTTTTATCCGCATCCATATCAAAGCCCAAATAAATCTTTGCCATAATCAGAAGAATGCAGAGAACTGTAAAACTTCCCGAGGGGGTCACTCCTTGCCTGGCCCCTGCTCCATAAAGAGCAGTTTGATGTCCCGGAGTTTACGGCTTTACAAAGCCCGGCTTTGCTGTTCCGAGCTTGGCTGTTAATGTTGTAACGACCTTTAAGTGCTGACAAATGAATCGCAGGTGGGGAGCCCGTGGCCCGCTTAAGACAAGGCCCATTTACGCCAAAAACTTGGTTTTATTTGCTTTTTTTTTTTCCCCTAGTTTTTTGGTCTTATTTGGTCCTCCCGATGTTTCTCCTTAATTGCCTCAAACAAACTGATTAAGGAACGTCCCAGCCTGTCAAGGAAAACGTGTTTGGAAAAATCCCACAACTCTTTGATGAGTTGGGGGGTTCTTTCACTTGCAGTGTAGCTTCTTTTTTTCCTTTTCTCCTTTTTTTTTTAATCCCTCCCCCCCCCCTTTATTTTGCCACT
>WEKX01011149.1:95704-181647 GCA_013390025.1 Pitta sordida
CCCCCTTTATTTTGCCACTAATTATGGAATTTCTCATTAAAATAACAAGGAGCATGTCTGGCTGGGGTTTGCAGCACATGTTTTCACTTTGGAAAACCAATGGGAACCTTATGTTGTCTTCCCTTTCTCCGTGTCCCGTGGCAGCTCTGCCTTCCCATCCATGTCCTGCTCCATGCCCAGGTGGGAGGAAAAGACCTTTTCCCCAAAAGAAACTTGACATGGGGGTGATGCCACGTTCCCCAGCTCATTTTAAACCTTTCAAATTCATGCCTTTCCCCCCAGACTTTGGACCTGTTGGAGTTTTAAAAAATTATTATTTATTTTAGCCATTCCCCCTCTTCATCCTCTCCTTTCTCCAAGGAATTTTTCCTCATGGCAAAACCAACCCCGGGCAGACCTGAGGGGGGATATTTATAAACTCCCCTCCAACCCCCCAAACCATCAGGAACAATCATTTCCCTCCAGTTTTACAGGAACATTCAAAGTGCTCTGAAACATATTTTCAACATAACTCATCCCTTTGAAGATGTGTCCAAGCTTTTGTTCCTGTTTATTGACAGGAAGTTGTTTTCCATGGCTCCAATCGGGAGGGGGATGAGGGAGGGAAGGAGTTGCCAAGTGGTTTGTTGTACCCTGCAAAACACGACCCTGGGTTCCTGGCTCCCCCCGCCGCCAGCCTTTGCCAAGGAGGGGAAAAAATTATCCTTGGAGCTTTGGAAAAGGAGGAACTGGAGCAAGGGTGGGGGGTGGGCAGGTGAGAGGGGAGGAGGAAATCTCTGTTCCCAAATTTGGGGGATCAAAAAGCCATGGAGATGGGCAGGGTGGACAGCTGAGGATGGGATCCTTCCAGGCTGGGGGAGGAAATGGGGGAACTGGGAAGGTGGGAAAGCAGGAATGCAAATGCCTGCTCCTGCTGCCTGGTGTGAGGGAGGGAGACACACAGCGGGATTCTTGGAACTGTCCTGTGCAGGGGCAAGAGTCTGTTCCTTGTGGGTCTCTTCCATCTCAGGGAATAAGGGTTCCTGGCTCCCACCTGGAGTCCCAGGCAATGTTTCCAGGGAGTATCCTCTGCTGGCTTCAACCATCCTGAAATCCTTGGAAGAACAGCGTCTTTCCTTGGAGGGCATGGTGGGATTCACCTCCTGCTCCAGGGGCTGGTGCTGCTGTAGGAAGCCCTGGGAAGAGGCAGCAGAGCCCAAGGTGAGGATCTAAGCCTCCAAAGGGGAATGCCATCCCAAAAAATCTCCCACACCACTCGGCAGCCCTTTGGAAAACCCACTCAGCAAATTCCTGTTTTAGGGAAAAGGCAGATTTCAAATCAAGTCCTATCTACCTTTTTCCCTGGACAGTGGAAGTGGTTCCTATAAACTGTGTGTTCCTGAGGTTCTCCCACTGGGAAGAGTGTAATGCAGCACCAGGGGCAATCCTTGACTCCACTTATTCCCAATAATTATTACTCCTTGGCTTGTTGCTCCACTATGGAGTATAATGTTATTGCTTGGAATGGGATGTTAACTTCAGTTTTACTGGGACCATGTGTTCCCTTCCTTTCATCCCAGTAGTGAGTTTTCCTAAGGATGGTCAGGGGAATATGACTCGAATATTACTGGGGATGATATAAAATTTTTATGGACACTATTCCCTGTTTGAACTGGGAGCTCGGAATCCAGCCACGAGGGCCTTAATCAGGCACTTGGATTGAATGTTTGGAAGGCTCAGGATTGGCCTGGGAGGTGGAAAAGGCACTTGCTGGATTCCAGGCGACAGGAGAACAAGATGGGAGACCTGTACAAGAGAAAACAAAACAAGTTCTAAAAGTTTGACTTAAAATATGCAATTTCAGGCATCATTTGGCTCCGGATGCATCCTAAAAATTCCAGTTGTGCTAGTGATTATAAAGGATCTCTGGCTTGGCAAAAAAAAGCTTCTTGAGGAAATAAGAGGGGTTTTATTTTTGGATTGGGATATGCAAGGTAAGGATTGGGAGATGAGAGTCAGGAATGCTTGGAATAGCTCTGCACAGCCTGGAGATGTTCCCGAAGTGCAGATCCATGACCTGAGGAGCAGGAGATCCAGGGAGTGCTCACTGCTGTGGTGGGAGAGCAGAGTGGAGCTGGGCTCCTGGAGCTTTCTCCAGGGATTTGCACAAGGATTTGCTCCACTACTTTCTTTGCTTCACAGCAGCACTTTCAGAGCCATTTCTGCCTCAAACCTGCACCTGAAATTTTCGGTTTCTCCAGTGGTTCAGACCCTGTGAGCAGCTGCAAACAGGGATTATGCACAGCCACCTCTACTGTTATTCCTGGAGTTACAAACAACTTCAAGGTATTTATTTTCTGGTGGAGCAGCTCAAGGATACTGGGAAAAATAGGGTGGGGAGGTCCTGGCACAGGTTGCTCAGAGAAGCTGTGGCTGCCCCATCCCTGGAAGTGTCCAAGGCCAGGTTGGAGCAACCTGAGATAGTGGAAGGCATCCTTCCCCAAGGAATGATGTTTAAATTCCCTCCCTACCCATTTTATTCTGTTTCCAGGGAATGCAGTGACACAGGGAAAGCCTCAGTGATGGATTTCTGCCTCGAATCTGCCCCTGGAATTTTTGGTTTCTCCAGCAGTTGAGTTCTCTGTGAGCAGCTGCAAACAGAAAATGTGCACAGCCAAAAACATGGATCGTGCACAGCCAAAACCAGGGATCGTGTACAGCCACCTCTGCTGTTATTCCTGGGGTTACAAACAATTCCAAGGTGTTTATTTTCTGGTGGAGTAGCTCCAGGAAGGAGGGACTCTGAAGGCAGAGTTTCCCGACTTTTACGAGCACTTCCATAATGGCATTTCCAACACTTGGGCCAGGGCTGCAGGGACAGTTGACGCCTCATCCATCATAAAGTGCTTTCTATTGGAAAAACAAGGATGCAGGTTTATGGATTCCATCATAAAGTGCTTTCTATTGGAAAAACAAGGATGCAGGTTTATGGATTGCAGGTCGTTCCCTTCCCAGGTGCCTGGAAATTCCACACTGTCTGACACCGTGTCCATCACTGTGTCACTGCATTCCCTGGAAACAGAACAAAATGTGTTGGGAGGGAACTTAAACATCATCCCAGGGGCAGGGACACCTCCCACCATCCCAAGTTGCTCCAGCCTGCCCTTGGACACTTCCAGGGATGGAGCAGCCACAGTTTCTCCGGACATCCTGTGCCAGGGCCTCCCAACCCTATGATTCCCAATATCGCACCTAAACCACCTTCTGTAAAGAAGGAATTTCTTGATTCTGGTTTCAGGCTGTTTTGCTTTGTACTCTCCATTTCCCCATCTCTGGAACTCCAAGTGCAAAATCCAAGGAAAGCTCCCAAACTCCTTCACAACTGCCTGAGCTTCCTGAAAGAGGCATTATGTATTATCCCTTAGGAATATTCCCAATGCTGTTGGGCCACACCTTTGTGGCCATCACAGGAGATTTAGGCCAGCCAAGTGTTAAGACGAGTCTATCTGCAAGGTTCCAGCTACTGCTTCTGCTTTGTTTCTTCCACAGCAGAAAAAATGGGATTCAATGGGAATGCTTTGCAAATGAGTCACTGCTGCTTAATGAGGGGGAAAAAGGAAAAATAATCAAATAATCCGCACGTGTGTCCACAGCAGACTCTGCAGGGAGGGCTTGATAATGGCTCTGGAAATCTGGGATGCACGTGGCACATCCCAGCAAGGAATGCTGGGAAAGATGGCTCAGCTGGATTTATTTGTTAGACCAAAAAACTCTGACCTGGAAAACATCAACATCGTTCCACATGAGGAGGGTTTGATGGTTGGGTGTTTTTTTTCCCCCTTTTTTGGGACTGACACGCAAACTTCTGAGGCTGAAATTGCAATTTCATGCTCCTGAAAGCTTGAGACATCTTTTAGGGATCAAACTCATCTGCAGAGATGAGTAATGAGGCCAGAGCCTTTTTTTTTTTTTTTTTTTGGAATTAACACAAGGACCAAATGACACTGTGCTGCAGAAAGGGATATTTAAAGAACAACTTGGGTCTCTTTGTTATTGTTAGGGGCATTTCTGGGGTGGGGGAACATCTTTATGTTGTTCTGGGAAATACATCATCCAAACAAAATCTGCTCCAGCCAACAGGAAAACCCAGGGAGATGAAGGAAACCACATTAAAAACCTGCTGAAAGTTGCCTCAAGGCTCCTTATGTCACACTTTGGCACTTGGTTTTTTTTTTTTTTAATTTCTTCCCTTTTCTTCCCTTTATAACCCCAAACCCAACATTCTGCACTTTGGGAAGACCCACTTGGCCTCTCCCCCCGACAAAAAAAAACCCCAAGGGCTTGGAAAACCAAGGGCTCATTCCCTGAACTGGAATTTTCGGGAATTAAAAGCTTTGGGATTTGAGTTCCTTGGCTCCGACTGGAACTTTTTGGGCTTTTCAGCAGCACCTCCTTGGGTGGAAGAAAAGGCCTTTACCCCCAAAAACACAAGAGGAAAGCTAAGGGCTAATTCGCTGAGTTGGAAGTTTAGGGAATTAAAAGTTCACAGAGACAAGAGGAATTTGGGTTCCTTGGCTCCCACTTCAATTTTTTTTAGGCCTTTTTTAGGCCTTTCAGCAACAGTCCCTTGGGTGGAGGAAAAAGACTTCTCCCCTCAAGAATACGTAGGGGGAAACCAAGGGTTCATTCCCAGAGCTGGAATTTTTGAGACTTAAAAGCTTTGGGATTTGAGTTCCTTGGCTCCCACTGGAATTTTTTTAGGCCTTTCAGCAGCACTTCCTTGTGTGGAGGAAAACCAATTTTCCTCCTAAACAACCAGTTAAACACCAGTCTAAGCCAAACTGGGCAACTCCTGTTGACACCTTGGAGTCTCCCATTGACTCCTCCAAAAGGAACAGGGAGAGGAAAGGGACAACAACCATGTGCTGGTCCCCAAAAAATCACACTCTCAGAACTAAATCAACCCCACACAAGGTTTATTTCTGGATTATCCCTTCCCAAATGGATTTCTGGGGCTGTTGTTCCCTTCTCTGATCCGACACCTTGAGCTTTGCACTCCGCTCCCTGCTCCTTCCATCAGGCAGGTGGAACTGCTGGGGGAAAAAAAGTGGGAGAGGAAGGAAACAGAGGAGAAAACAAGGGAGGAAAAGTGGAGGTTGCAGATGCAAACATCTGCAAACATCTGCAAACATCTGCTTTCTGCCTAATCCAGGCCATGGCACAGGGTCCCTTTTTATTGCCAACATTCCTTCGAAGTTAGAAACACTTTTTTTTACCACCCCCTTCCCTTTTCCCTCTAAACTTCAGACGTCCCAGAGGAATGTTTAAATTATTATGGAATCTCAGAGGAGTTTGTTGCTTCCCTTTTTTAATCTGTTCCATGTTAGTTGCTGTTTTTTTTTTTAAAGCAGTGCCCAGTTTACTCTTTCCTACAGTGAAGCCCAGGGCTCCTTGTTCTGGCTCTAACACAGAATTCTTCAGGACTTTGTTCCCCAAATCCCTGAGGGTTTATGGCCAGGTTGGAATAATTTACTTGATGCTGAAATTTGGGATTACCTGCTCTGATTTCTGAGCCTGCGTTCAAATAGAAATGCTTAAAAATACTGATTTAAGCCACTTAAAATAGTAATTTTTCACTTGCCTTCCACAGGGGAGGCAAGGCAAGGCAAGGCAAGGCAAAGGCAAGGCAAAGACAAGGCAAGGCAAGGCAAGGCAAGGCAGAGTCCTGAGGAAGCTCAGATACCGTTTAGCTAGGGGGTTCCAACTGAGAATAAATTCTACTTATTTTATTTTATTTTATTTTATTTTATTTTATTTTATTTTATTTTATTTCCCTTAAGGCCCTAATTGTCCTTGGCCATTAATTATCCCTGGCATGCTTTGCCAGGCACAAAAAGTCCAACCCCCGTTGCAATCTCCTGCTCTTTGGATATTGAGGATTTTTCCTTTTCATCTTTCCATAAAGTAGGAAGCAGAAGCTACTGTGCTCCTGCTGCACCTGCCAGGGTTCTGCTTCAGCCAGGGCTCCTGGGACAGAGTTTTCCCAATCCTGAGCTTCTTTTATTTCCTCTGCCACCCCTTTGTCCTGCTGCCACATCCAGCAGGTGTTGCTCTTCCTTTCCTGGAGGATCCTTTGGAAAAGACATCAAAAAGCTTCATTAGGCACAACAAAAGGGATGTTTGCTCAGGCAAAATTGGTTCCCTAGTTACCACAGGAAATCTTCCATCGGGAAAAAACACGAGTGGCTGCAAGGCCTGTGCTTGTAATTCCCTTTTGGGATAATTTCAATAATGAGGGCTCCAACTCCTGCCAGAACGGCTTGGATTGGGAAGGATCCTAAAGTTCATTCCATGGGCAGGGACTCCTCCCACTGTGCCAGGTTGCTCCAACCTGGCCTTGGACATTCCCAGGGATGGGGCAGCCACAGCTTCTCTGGGCAACCTGTGCCAGGGCCTCCCCACCCTCCCAGCCAGGAATTCCTTCCCAGTATCCAGCCTAAATCTACCCTCCAAACAGGCTGGAGCTGGTGGGATCTCAGGAAGGTGCAAGAGGAATCTTGTCCTTCATTCACCATCCTCCTCCCCCTTTCTCCCAAATAATCTGTGACAAAACAGGAGAGATATCCCCTGAACTTCTTTTTTTTGCTGAATACCCTGGGATTGGGTCACATCCTGAGATTTTCATGCAATTCCAGGGAAGGGAAGGGGAAGGGGAAAGGGAAGGGGAAGGGGAAAAATCCATCCCTCCTCGTGCTGTAAGCACATGTTGAGACTGAAGAGGGTGATTTGAATACTGTGTTCAGTTCTGGGCTCCTCAGTTTAAGAGGGATGTTGAGATCCTTGAGCGTGTCCAGAGAAGGGCGACAAGGATGGTGAAGGGGCTGGAACACAAGCCCTATGAGGAGTGACTGAGAGAGCTGGGGTTGTTCAGTCTGGAGAAGAGGAGGCTGAGGGGAGACCTTATCGCTCTCTACAACTACCTGAAAGGGAGGTTAGCCAGCTGGGTGTCGGTCTCTTCTCTCTGGCTACAAGTGATGGAACAAGAGGACACAGTCTTAAACTGCATCAGGGGAGATTTAGACTTGACATTAGAAGGAACTTCTTCACAGAGAGGGTGATCTCTCACTGGAATGGGCTGCCCAAGGATGTGGTGGTGTCACCGTCCCTAGAGGTGTTTAAGAAAAGGTTGGATGATGTACTTGGTGACATGACCTAGATATTAGGGTAGTGTATTATAGGTAGGATGGTGCGTAGGTAGTAGGATGGCAACAGGTTAGGTAACAGGTTTGGCTAGGTTAGGTAATAGGTGATAGGTTGGACTTGATGACCTCTATGGTCTTTTCCAACCTTACTGATTCTGTGATTCTGTGATTTCTGGGGCTGTGGTTTAGCTTTCTAACCATGTGTGAATGCAGGGGGCAATTCCTGTCCTTGTTTTCCTAAATAGATGTGCTGTCTCCTTGGATTTGGGCTGATGTGAGGTTTAGCACATTCATTATGTTTTAAGACTGAAAAAAAAAATAAAGATAGTAAAATAATAATTATTGTAATAATAATAAGACAATTCATGATTTTCCTTAATACCATCCAGTGGATGGAAAACAACTTCCTCTGCTCCAGAAAAACAGGGATTCAAACCATGAAGAGAAAGAAGGAGAAGCTGAACCATCCAAAATGTGGCCAAAATATAGAGACAAGGGAGACAGCAGGGTCTGCATCCACAGGGAGAATTCCAGGCATCAGGAATAAGCTCCATTTATCAGTGTTTCTGCCAGTCAGGAGGGGGGAGTGAGGATAAAATGTTCATTGTTAGGAGGAGGACTGGCTTTTGATCAGGAAGTTATGGAAAATCTCAGATTGGAAGAGACACATGGAGGATCATGGAGTCCATGGAATCCAACCTCTGCTACGCACAGGGCCACCTAAAATTAACCATCCAAGAGTGTTGTCCAGATGCTCCTCGAGCTCTGGAAGCCTTGGGGCTGTGACCATTCCCTGGGGAGATGATCCAGTCCCCAACCACCCTCTGGAGAAGAACCTTTTCCTCAAATCTTAGGGATGGGCGCCGTAACTGGGATGGGCATTGAATCATGGAATGGTTTGGGTGGGAAGGACCTTAAAGGTCATCCCATTCCGCCAGTGAGGTCCCTCCCAACCCAAACCATGCTGTGATTCCATGATTCTGTGATTCCACCAGGAATACAAAGAGTCATGTGCAAACACCCTTAAAGGAGGGCATTTGCCACACACAGATCCTTGGATGTTTTCAGCTCCTAAAACTCCCGCTGGGAATAATGACATTTCTGAATATTATCCCTGGGATCTTCCTCCCTTCCCTACCTGTCTCTGTCCTCCTGGGATATCCAACACTGTGAATCAGCTCCCATTTGCACCTGCTGGCCACAAAAAAGGAATTAAACTTTTTTTTTATTTAAAGTTAAGGAATTTTAATTTTCCTGAGCTATAAAGTCACCTAATTGAAGAGCTCTCCCACATGGATGAGATTATGTTGTCAACCAGGACCCATCAGTGAGTGGGAGAATTCTACGGAGAGGTCTCAGTACAGCTAATCCAAGTCAGATGTGGAAGAGAGTGTGTGGAAAAGAAGTGGGATACGTGGGTGAAAAGACTGGCTATTTGGGAAAACTCCGCTGGAGAGGGAGGTGGTGGAATCACCAGCTTTGGGGATGTTTAAGAGACATGTGGGACATGGGTCAGTGGTGGCCTTGGCAATGCTGGGGGAATGGTTGGTCTCCAGGATCCTCAAGGTGTTTTCCAACCTTGGTGATTCCATGATTCTAAAAATGAAGGGGGAAAGGGACAGTGGTGGCAATCACAACCCCAGCAGGTGACAAAGCCAGGTGTCAGGAGCAGCTGTGTTAATTCCATCACTCCAAGGATGTGTTTTTAATGGGAGGAGTTGGAGACAAGAAGTGTGATCCTGAAATTTCCTTTTCCCATTGCACAACGTTTAGGCTTTGCAGGAGCAAAGCAGGGATTTGCTTTCCTACCTCCTCATCCCACTTTACCAGCAATTGTTCTCCTTGGCTGTGTGTGCACAGGGAATGATGCACATGAAGTTCTGAGGACACTGGAAAACCTGAGATCAGGACACAGAGCTCTGGAGAACAGAAGCCCTCAGAAATCTGGGGAAAAGAAAAAGGGAAAAAACTGCTCCATGAGCTCCTTGCCCCAGGTGTCGGACCTTGCCCTGCCCAGGGTGATGGTCCTTCAGGCACAGGTCCCTCATCTCTGCTCCTGCCTGTCCCTCCCTCCAGCAAACTGCAGCTCGTGTTTTCCCACCCCTGCTCTAATTCCCAAGTTTGTTTTTCCAGGAGTGAAGAAGGCTGAAGGCAAAATCCCAGATTTCCTCTGTCCTGCCTTTCTTCTTGTAAAGAGTTGTGTCCCTTCCTGACTCTGTGGTCAGTCCCACCACCAGCTGTCCCAGAGCTCTTCCCTCTCCCAGACGCTGATGCTGCTTTTTCGTGTGCCTTGGTTTATCCTCAGCCACATCACTTGAAAGGATCCCAGAATATCCTGGACTACAAGGGACCCACAAGGATCATCCAGTCCAGCTCCTGGCCCTGCACAGGACAACCACAGACCTCACCCAAATATTTATCCCAGGTGCTCCCCTGGATTCCCTCTGAAGTCAGGACAACAAGGAACCAAAATTATCCTTGCTGCAAGTGTCTCAGACTGCAGCCACTTCCCAAAAGTTTTAGGTTAAAGCCCCTGTAAATGCATCAAACCCATCTTTTCATCCCCCCCCCCCCCCCCCCATCCCTGGATCATGTGGGGAAAAGNCCCCGATCACTGGATCATGTGAGGAAAAGGAGACTTCAGGCTGCCCGTCACCATAGGGAACTTCCCGTGGGCACATGTTTTTTTCCCAAGGGAAGCCTTGAAAGAGAATTTCGGTGGGAACCCGACCTGCTGACAGCCTAATTAATTAATCCTGTCCTAGAACAAATTCTCGGGAAGTGCTGTAATGAGCCAGCCAAGGATGTTGTCTACAGAGGAAACAATAAAAGAAGAAAAGTTACAAAACAGACCCTCTTGCGAAATCCTCAGCCCACTGCTCCAAACCTCCAATAAATCCTGGGATCACACCACAGGGAAAGGTACCTCTGGCTTTATCTTTCACCCAACACTTCTCTCACTGCCAAATATTCTTCCCATGTCTCCCAGACTTGCCTCGGGTCAGGAGGGATGTGGAAGAAAAGTTGGGAAGTGAAACAATTAAACCAGCAAACACCTAAATGTCGTTTGCTCCGTGTCCCTCCAGGTTTCCTCCTTGGAGCAAACTCCCTCTGGCAGCTTCTCCAGCTGTTTGCACCTCAGAATTCCCTGTTGGAGAAAGCAGGTGTCCTATCCCAGTGGTCCCACTGACACCAGCATCCACCAAGCTCCTAAAAACCGAGTGTAAAACCAAACCAAGGATCCTTGGGAATTTGGCTCCGGAACGTGCCACAAACACAGAACTCCCTGTCCCCAAGGTCAGAACCCCTCCAAAGTGCCCCCGTTCCCTCCTTCCAACTGTCAGAAAAGAGTCACTTTTAGTCCCTTCTCCTGCTGCTGCCATCTGGAGTTGCCAGGTGGGATTTTCCAAGGAGCCAAGGAGATACAGGCGCTGATATTAATGAGGGGTAAATCAAGCCCTAATTTACATTTTTTATCAGGTGTTGACCCCATAAAACATGAAGAGATTTACTCCAATCCTGCTTCCTTCATTTTAGATCCACTTGGGTACCAGAAGCACAATCCACATGATTGTATGGTTTCAGCTTGATTTAGGAGAATATTTTAGGAATTTTTCAGGTGGAGAAGATGAAATAATGCCAGGATTCTTTTGATCCTCTGGCCTCAAAGATATGTTATTATGGAATCACGAAATGGTTTGGGTTGGAAGGGACCTTGAAGATCATTCCATTCCAACTCCCCTTCTATGGGCAGGAATTCCTTCCACTAGAACATATTGTTCCTACCATAGACTTCCCTCCTCTTCTTCACCATTCCCCAAATCCCAGCAGGCAACTCTGAGGAAACACCATCTAGGAAGGAAATGCTGGAAGCATCTGGAATGGTTGACCATCCCTCCCAGTCCTATGGAACAGGACTGACATTTCAGGAAGACTTCAAAGACTTCACTTCCCATGGATGCACCTCTCCAGAACATCCCTTCTCCAGGGAATACAGTCTCCTGCCCAAGCCAGGAGCCAGGAAAATGTGGAGGAAGCCAAGCTGGAGTCAGAGCACCCTTGATCTGACAATACTTTGGCATGAGGCACATCAGAGCGCTCCATTCCATGTTTTTAATTGGAGGAGGATTCCCACCACATTCCCTCATCCATTCTTTTTTTCCACCTGCCTTTTATTTTATTCCTGGCTCTTTATGGCCTCCTTTTCCAGCTGCTTACTATTATCACCTCCAGTTCTAATCCCTCCTTAACTGCTCCCATAATCGCCCCTTTATTTGGGAACCTGGATTCATATCCTTCCATCCACAAGGTTATCCTTGTATTTCCTGACCTTGCTTTGTTCCAATGTCCTGGAGCCCTCATTTCCTCCAACCTGACCTTCTCTGCATGGGAATGAAGGGAATAATTAACAGGGGAGCATGTGGGAATTTGGGGTTGAGAAGGGGTTTGCTGGCTCCGTGCACCAAGGGATTTGTTCCCTGCTCCTCCTGGCCATGGATTTGGGTGAAGTGCTCTGCTGACCCACAAAATCTCTTCTTCACAAACATTTTGCATCCTGGCTCATTTTGATGGAGTACTTAATCTCCATTTCTATGTTTTCCCCATTTCCCACCACATTCTCCTCCATCTCCAAGACCTCACAGGTGTCAGTGAGCAAGGACATGTACTCTCTCCCTTTTTCCCCCAAAATTCCCACTGCCAGGCTTTTTTTTTAGGGGATTCCTTTGTTTCATAGCTCACAGCCAAGCAGACCACTGGGGCAACCTCCCCTGGCCACAGGAATTCCTGGGATCAAGCACAGTTTCCATCCAACTGCGGCTAAAAACCCATTTTGTCTCTTAAGTCCAGCATATTCCAGGCAAACGGATCTCAGTGAAAAAACACCCTACAATATTGAAACAGAGATATTGCAGCGGATGATCCAACCCCTGATTTAACTCCCATGATTCCAGCGACTCCAGCCCCTCTGGAGAACATCAGATGGATTTTAAAGTTGGAATTTTCTTCTCCCTGTCATTGCCTCCAAATTTAGACAGGAGCTTCCTCTCTCATTTTAACACCATTTTCCCTCCCCTCTTCTCTCTGAAGTGCACTGAGATGAGTTTGGAAAAACAAGGGATAATTGTTTTCCACATCCAAAGTGATTTCAGTGCAGCATAAGAATGGTGAGAATGGGAATTACTTTCCTTGCTGTATAACTGAGGGTTTCTCACATCCCCATGTCTTCACCTTCTGGAGAAAACTCTCTCCCATCCAAAACTGGCTCCCCAGAGAGGTATTTATGAATTGGGAGCGAGTAAACACTTGTTTTTGTTCCAAGGAAAATCCGGGTTTGATCTGTTTTCCTGTGCCCTTTCCCTTTTACTGTATCAACTGAGAGTGGACTCTCACTGCTGAGAGGAAGAATTAAAAATATGAAATGATTATATGAAAAAATTAGTTTTAAACACCAATTTTACATCCCAGGTCGAGACAGACAAGAATATTCCAAAGTGTCCTCGACTGGATCCCACTTGCAAGGAAACTGGGCACTGACTCCAATGGAATCCTTGATTAAGACCAAGGAATTGTTTTTCAGAGATGGTTTTAACTGGAAATCTCCAAACCTTTGAATTCTGCAAATCACAGCTGTTGCTTTGAAGTGGGGAATTTCTATTAGTCACCTCTTTTTGGGAATTTGGCTGGATTAGGTCAAACAAATGATGATTCAGCCTTGGGACAACACGAAGTCCCGGCAGCTCCGACTGATCTTCCACCAACCTGCTCCCAATGAGCAGTTCCTGAAGGAAACTGAGCAATTCCTGACGAATCCATCTAATTCACTTCCATGGAGCTCCTGGAGCTGCTCAGCTGCATCCCAGCCCTCCAGAGATGCGTCAGGTTACCTTTCCAAGGTTGGGAACACCTTTTCCTCCCACGTTCCCAAGCTGCTTCCCAGTTATCCCGCCTGGCTTTGATGTCTCCAACACCAATGGAAAAAAAATTTTGCCTAATCAGTGTCATTCCTTAAAGTCCATTAAAAAATCAAAATAAAAGGAAATTCAGGGTAGAAACAGGTTTATGTTGCCATTGGTTTTAGCAGGAAAATTTAAACAGATGGTTTTATAATCCCTGAATGCTGAGATCCTTAAAAAGATGTATTAAATTAAAAAATTCAGATAAACCCCAAAAATTATATAAAAATTTAGAAGAATATAAAGATTAAAGTTATATTAAAATGAAAAATGACATGAAGATTAAAAATTATATAAAATTAAACATCATATAGGCTTTAAAAATTATATAAGACTTCAAAATTACATATAAAATCTAAAAAGTCTAAAAATTGACATTTATATAAATTTATACATCCCTTCATACAAAAATACAGCTTTGCTCCCATCAAAATTTGGAAAGTTTCCTATCTTAGGGTCTTAATTCTTAAAATTAATAAATGCAATAAATAAAACATAATAAAATATTTATAAAATCAAATTTTCATAAAATTCAAGTGGACTCGGAAAATTTGCCACCCCATTTCAAAGCCTGAGTTTTGGGAAAGGTAATTCTGGGCTTTTGCAGAAAAACTCCTTAACTGGGGCAAGAAATCCAGCTCTACTTTTTGGGGAGCAATTGGAATTTTAATCCTCACAGCTACGTGATGGAGACAGGAGTGGGAAATGTTGGGAACTTTTCATAGGTCCTCCAGAAATTTTGTGTCTCCCACATCCATTTCCTGCTGCACCAAATATCCTGAATAATCTTATAATATAATGTAAATATTATAATTAACATGCCCTGCCTTAATTAATCTGGAATCTGATGAACACAAAACCAAGCCCACACTCTTTTCCTACAGCCTCTGGTGCATCAACAATCCCAAATCCAGGTGCCAAATTAAGAAATGTTTCCTCAGACATGCAAAACTACAAAGATCCTCCAAATTATTCCAGGTTTTCATTCTAGAGCAGAATGATCCGCCCACAAAAACCTGTGGACAGGGGAACTCACTGGGAGAAGAGACCAAATCGGGACATTTCTGGGAATGTCTGTCCCATCATTGTCATGGGGAGAGCCCTTTTGTTCTGCTGTAAAACTTTTCTCCTTTTTACTGGAACAGACAATAGGTATCTCTTCTTATCTCCCCTTCCCTCCCCTGAAAGGAATGTGGCCAGGGGAGGGGGTTTCTCCTTTTTATCTGACAAACAATGAAGAATCCTGTGTCTTATCTTCCCTCCCCAGCAAGGCATGTGGCCAGGGGAGGAGTTTTTCTCTTTTCTACTGGACAAACAATGGAGGATTCCTTTTTCTTATTGTCCCTTCCTGGCAAGGCATGTGACTAGAGGAGGAGCCTGAGGGCCAGGGCAGGCTGAGTGACAGTCAATGCCATGTGAAGACACGCCCACAAGGCGTGTGACATGGGAGGGACCTGAGGCTCTATAAATGCAGCTGCTGGGCATCAGGAGGGGAGGTTTGTTCGTGGACCTTCTGGACTGAGGAAGGCTCATTTTCACTTCTGATCTCTACTGCCGCCATTTCGCAGAGGACCACATGGACCTTTGACTCCTCATCTCAGCACAGCTTTTCCCCTGCCGACTGCTGGATCTCCCTGCAGCCCCTTGGACATTTCAGGAAAGGATCACTGGCTGTTACTCCACTGGTTTGCCTACCCTGAACCCTATTCTCCTGCCCCTGGAATCCTGGAGGTGCCCTGGATTTTCCCTTGAACTCGGCAACCCCCTCGTGCTTGTTTATTTTCCCACTTGTCTTTCTCTCCATATATATATTATTCAAGTATTTCTAAATTTAATTCATACTTCATCTTAATTGACCCAGGACAATCATCCTCCCAGTATTCCCACTGGGAGAGCCTTCCCAAGCTTGGAGATCAGCCTCTCTGGCTCCATGTGTTGTTGAATTCAGTGATGCCATCCTGGAAGCTCCTCAGCAAACTGCACAAATGCTTCACTTTTCCATTGCCTCCACAAAGCAGTGAGTTCAGAGAAATGAGTTCAGAAACCTGCTCTGAGATCCAACATTTCTGTGCAGCCTATAAATCACAATAAAAGCTTTTTTTTTTTTTTTTAAATGCTTTTTCGGAAAAGTTACATAACAGCAATTCGCTTCCCTGGGACCTCTTACCTTCCTAGAAATTCCAAGAGCCATATTTAAAAGGGAACTGAGAGATCCATTTTTTTTTAATATTATTATACGGGAATTTGTTTTGCTCCAGCAAAGGGCAAAACTCAGTGGAAAGAAGGGAAATTTTCCCCCAAAGCCAGGCTTAGCAAGGCAGTATCTCCATGCAGAATGAAAACATGGGAGTGTGTGATGAACTACAAAGAAGATCTGGAAAAAAAAAAAAAAGCTGAATAACACTTTGTGTCTGGAAACCTGAAATCACAGGCACTTTTGGAAGGGTTTGGAATGTGTTACAATTTGTAATCCTCCCAGCAGAACCTCAAAAAGTCTTGGCTTCTTCTGCCCTTTTAGATCCAAGACTTGACAGCTCTTTAAGCGGAACCACAAGTGTTAGAGGTGGGAAAGGCCTGGGGATTATCTAATCTATTCCATGATTTAAACAGGGAACAGCAACACTTGCAAAAGGGATGTGAAAATGCTCACTGAGGGAAGAAGCACCAAAATTGGTGCTGGAAGTCAAGAAAGAACATTCCCCTTGGTTTTCCTGCTCCTTAATGAATTAATCTTTGATTTTGAGCAGCAGCACGATGATGACACAATAACCAAGGCTGCCCACACATGAAGAATTCCTCTTTCCAAGTGCTCTTAACTCACCCACGAGGGGAAAAAAAGGCAGTGGGATCTATCCCCTACCAAAACATGCATCTTTTCTGCTTTTACAGTGATGTTGCTTTGAGTCTTGAGAAACAAACTCTCCATAAATCACATCATAAAATATATCCAGCCTGATGGTTTACAGGAAAGCTCAGCCATGGCAGGTTTTTTGGTTTGGTTTTTTTTTTTTTGGTGTTAACCCACCTTAAAAAAGTCAGTTTCCTTCTCATGTTGGAGGTAGGGCAGTTTATGATGTGTGGATTAAAAGCCTTGCTCACAGTTTAAGTGTTTGAAGGTCTAGCAGCCACTGGCAACTGAATTCCACCCGCATCCCCTTGTTTTATTGGGAATAATATTTGTGCTTTGCAGGTCTGCTGTAAAAATGGCTCGTGGTTTTCCTGAACTTTTCACCCTCCTTTTTTTTTTCCACAGGTTTGGGAACTCGCACTTGGGACAGCTCAGTTATTTGTGTGCTGGTTTAGGTGAGCCAGGTCTTGACCCAGTGTTTGCTGAGGCTTCCGAATGGTGGCTTGGAAATCCTGGTTTCTGGGGGTGCAAGTAGCAGGAGGGTTGAATAACAGAGCGAAAAGGCCAGGCAGGAATCCAACACCGGGGGAAGGATGGAGAAACCCTTCCCAAACACACACCTTTGAGGATGAAGCTCCTCTCCCAGTTTATACAAATCCCTCCTCAGAAGAATCGTACTGGGCCTGAAGCCAAGGAAAGGCCTGAAATGGGATAATAGCAAAGGAAATGGAATGAGATCAAGGAAAGATTCACACACAGAAATCCAGGGAACCTCTGTCTGACCTCTTCCACTGGTCACAACCACTGGTAGGCACAGGAAAATGTGTCAAGGTCCCCTTGTGTTGTTAGCAACTTAGAGTTGTCCCTTGTGTCTTCAATCTTGGGTACACAAACAACACACCAACAAAATCTCACGTCCTAGGAGATGCTTTTAAGTTCCCAGTGGCCTGAAGCAGATTTTTTTGCCAGGAAGGGTCTCCTATGCTCACAGACCACTTTGAGTTTGAAGCTCTTTCACCAGCAGAACACATTTCCTACCCACCAAAGTGACACACACACCAAAGCAAAAGATTTCTCCTTTTTTTGGTGTATGAGATGATGAGCCTGTGCAGGGCTGAGAATTGGATCTGATGATCCTTGTGAGGCCCTTGTAATTCAGCTTATTCTGGGACTCTATTAAATTCAAGCTGGTCCCACCATGAGCCCCAGGTTCAAATGCAAGACCTTCTGTGACCACCTACATTGGACTGCAAGAAAATTTGATTCTCTGATGGGAACTTTGACACCTCAGAGCAACACCAGCTCAAGGCCACAAGTCTCCTGGAAGGACCTGTTTGGGAACAAGGGGGCGTGGAAGACCATTAGGGCAAGATCAGATTTGTTTTGTGGGTCATTCCCATTCCTCAGGTTAAAAGGGGAGCGAGACTTTGCTTTCAAAGCAATTTTGGGGTGTGATTTCTCCTGAGACTCCTGGCACTGCTCCTTCCAATCATGGCCAGAAACTCCAAGAGAAATTACTCTCTCTTATGTTTTGGCACTTCCAGTGTTGGCAGGAGGAGGGAGGAGAGAGGAAAGAAAAAACCTGAGGCTCCCAGAAACTCCATAAACAAACAAAGATTTCTTTTCAATGTGGTTCTGGAGAGAGCCAGAGATCTGGGGAGCAGAAGGAGGACGATTGTTATTTCTCCCAAACATGGAACAAAATGGAGCTTGCACCTCACACCAGCTTAGACAGCCAATCGTGAGGGAGAAACCTCTGGGAAAGTGCATTAAACGTGTTTGGTTGGTGGCCTGCCTTCCCCAAGGGCTTTGGGATCCATTTGGATCCCAGTTTGGCACACCCTTCTGCCCAGGAGGTTTTCCTGAGGCAGGTTTTCCCAGCTGGGAACTCTACACAAGCTGCAAAATGGTCAGGAAGAGATAGTTTCCTCCTTTTCTCCCTCCTAAGCCCGACTGCGATTGTTGCTGCTGCCAGAGCACCCTCAATGCCCTTATCCATCTTCCTGCCTCTCTCAAACCACACTCCCAGCATATTTTCCTAGGGATTACAACTTGATTTGGTCCAGAATTGTCTTCCTTGGGCAGGGGAGTCTGGTTTTACTCACAGATTAATTCCTGTCATGCTCACGTGCATTGAGCTGCCTAATTTTTGTACTGAGGAGCAGCTGCTGATCCTAAAACTAATCCTAACCTGGCTGACTTTCCTACAAGTCCAAAATACTGATTCCCTGTCACACACTGCCCATGCAGCCCAAGGAATTGTTTCTGGATAACTTAAATATACCTGATTTCATTATTTGTGCTCCCCTGGAAATGATCCCAGCTGATAGAACCGGTTGTTAGAACATGATTTGTTCATGATGGTGATTTAAATTAGAGTCAGGTCAGGGAATCACAAGCTCAAGCACCTCAGTTTAGCAAAACTCTGCCTCGTGGCCAAACAGGCTGTTTGGCTGTGGAATCACCACTGGACAGATGTGATCTGAAAAAAAGCCAGTTGGGCAGATAACAAGAGCTCAGCTCTTAATCGCATCATTAATGAGCAAGTTAAGTCATGAATGAGTCAATTCTACCTCTCTGGCTCAGTTTCCTTACTAAAAAAATGAAAAACCTTTTCTTTTTTCTGCTTTTTATTTTTATTAAATTTAGCTACTTCCCTGTGATGTTGATTAATGAGGTGCCTTTCTGTGAAACAAGGCAAAAGGACACTGGGCCTGGGAAAAGCCTTCAGGAGATGCTGCTGGAGAAGTGCTGAGAGTCAATTTGCTGCTTCCCGCTCATTAATTTTCCCTTTTTGGATTGATTTTATCCAAAAACCTAGGGATTCTTCAGGAAGGCAAGTCTTGCAATGCAATGTAACTGTAAGTGCAATTTTTCCCCTTGTAATTCCAATGAAAGATGATGTGCTCCTTTATTTAGGAATGCATTTTCCAGGGGATGGATGCATATATTTATAAGTGCATATATACTCACTTCACTGCTGGCTTCTCTCTGCTCCGACTCCAAACACAACAGCTCAGCTGCCCTTGGAAGGACTTCACACAACGGCACGAAAGGGAATGTCGGGAACTTCCACGAGAGCTTCGCACGACTGGCGGGGCCTGTGGTGGGAGGGGAAAGCACACATGTCCCCAAGCCTTCTGAAGGTTCTGCCGTGTTTGCTGAGCCACAGGCCCAGGCACTGGTGCAAATTAACATTTTCCATTCCCAGATGTTCGTTCCGCCTGGTTGCGACACCTCTTACCTACTTTGGAGCTGACCTTGCACTGGGCTCAAGACTGTTCACGAGTTTTTTAGTCATTGTTAAGAACAAGGCAAAAAAGAAACAAACATCTGGTTAGCAGAGCTGCCAAGAGCACATTCCTTCCTTGTTTTTCAACCTTTCAATCCCTTTGTTTTCTGCCTGAAATTCCATTTGATAAATGCACCGAGAGCCACAGGGCACTGATTAGATGCAACTCCTGTCCCAACCCATGGCACTGCTCCGTCAGTGACCACTGGCATACTCCAGTCCAAGGTCCTGGTGGAACCATCCCAACCAGGTTTGGGGGGCTGATCACTGAGGTCAGTGGGAGCACTGCCACCAGCTTCGGTGGGAGCAGGATGGGGCTTTCACGCTGTTGCTGCAGTGAAATGGGGTTTGAGACCATCCCCTGCCAAGCCGTGCCAAGTTTTTCTGTAGCTTTCATGGGGATCTTTTAATTGGAAACAATAACTTTATTGAATCTTGGCCTGGGGTGCTGGCACAGCCTGGCCTGACCAGGTGGGGCTGGTCCAACAAACGCTCGCGAAGGATCAAACATGAGAGGGGCCACATGGCAACAGCTTCATCTTCCGGTGCTCGAACAACAACCTTCAGCCTCCTGCACCTCTGCACAGATGTGTTCTCCTGCTCTTGACCCCAGGTCCATCCTCACCAGCTATAGATGCCTCCCCACAGTTGGAAAGTTAAGGAAGGGAGGCTGCCTTGGATTTCATCTGCCCAGGAATTGAATCAGACTTTAGGGACGCTGTCCCATCTCCCAGAGCAACCTGTCTTTTGAAGAACCCTGCTAAAGCAAAACTGGACTTTGATCTGAAATTAGAATCAATAGCTCAGTGTGAAGTGGAGCCTTGAGTCACTTCACAAATGTTCTAGGGAAAGGTAGGGCACAAAAGGACTCACTCAACGGGATGTCTTCCCAAGG
Source organism: Pitta sordida (assembly GCA_013390025.1). Taxonomy (NCBI): domain Eukaryota; kingdom Metazoa; phylum Chordata; class Aves; order Passeriformes; family Pittidae; genus Pitta; species Pitta sordida. The sequence continues at coordinate 115,875 of WEKX01011149.1, forward strand.
CTGTTGCTGGGAATACCAAGCATCTGAGTATTTTAGAAGCTTCCCTCTGTTTTTTATTTACGTGTGAGCGGATCTGTGTGCCTGAAAACCAGATTGGAAGATCATTAATCCAAAACAAGGAAGTGCCAGACTTCTAGAATGCTGTCCCTCCCAGCTGTCAATCCTCTCCGACCCCAACCTACGCAATAATTGACGTTGGGAATCAGGATTGTACCGGCCTGCAAAGCCTCTCTTTTCCATCAGAGATGCCAAATTTGCGGCATGGCTCAATGATCCAAGTTGACACCGGCCATGAGAACAATCCCATTTCCTCCCCCGCTGGTCACTTCCATAAATGCCAAGTTTTGGGCAACACAATGTACGGCATTTCCAGCAAACCGCTGGACGAGCTCGTTTGCATTGCCAGATTTTTTTTTTTAATGCTTTCCCCCCCTACCCCCTTTCAGCCATACATTTTAGATTAAAAAATAATAATCATGCAATCTCTCAGGAAATTGGGCTTTCAAAATCGGGATGCAAGGAAATATGGTCCAGTGGAGATTTGATCAGGCAGACTTTCGAGCCCTGCGGCTTCTTGGATACCCTTTTTCATTAAGATTAGTTTCAGTTTCTGGCCCCATCAAGCATCAGCTTTTTCAAGGGAACTACAAACTCAACAGCCAGTTATTAATTTCACTCGTGAATGTATAGCCCTCGATTTGGATTTGAAGTGGTTTGTGAGTGAGGATATTAGAGCTCAAAGGAGAGCTATTGCCTGTGTGTTCCTACACACAGGATGGCTGAATGTTACCAGAGAAGTTGCTCACAGAGCTTTAAATCTCCTGGATCAGAAGAAAATACTCTCAGGCGCATGGTGCAACCCTTCTATCAAAAGCTTGGGCAAGGATGATGGAGATGACTGGGAAATTCAGCTTTGTGGAGGGAAAATTGGTAAAACTTTCCTAAGCTTCCTATCAGTTCCATCTATTGGGTCCTACCAATTCAGAAGGGCTTCACAGCCTCTTCACATCAACACAAAGCACCCATAAAATCTTTAATAAAGAAAAATTTTTAGAAAGCCAAATTGAACAGTCCTTCTTCAAATGAAGGGACTACACTCAGGCTTTGGAAATTCTTCCTCGGTGCTGTACAGATGCCCTCTCGCTGACCCATAACTTTATTTAACTCTCCTCAAGAGAAAGGAAGGAATCCCTGCTAAAATTATTAGCTTTCACGAAGAGTATTTGCTTTGAGGGGAAGGCCAGCACACGTGCTTGGCTTTCTCAAAGGACTTCCATGAACACAGCACAAATTCTCTGCTCCTCCAGCTTGGAGATAACTTTTTTTCCTCAAAGGCAAACACATGTTAGTGCCCTGTAACACTCTCATGCATTGCACAACCCATGGAGAGCTCAGCATATAGACCTCCCTTGGTGTTCATTCTCTATATTTGGATTTTGGTGTCCTTTGGTCCCATATCCCACTGCCTTTGCTCTGCAAAATATGAGTCTGTAGGTGCAAAGCAAAGACTGTTTGATGGGTTGCAAAGATCACAGAATATTCAGAGTTGGAAGGAACCCACATGGATCATCCAGTCCAAGCCTCAGCCCTGCACAGGTCCATCCCCAAGAGTTACCCCATGTCCCCAGAGGATCATCCCAACCCTCCTGGAGCTCTGGCAGCCTTGGTACTGTGCCCAATGCCCTGAGGAGCCTGGGCAGTGCCCAACCACCCTCTGGAGGAAGAAAAACCTTGTCCTGAGATTCAACCTAACCCTGCTCTGACCCAATTCAGTTTAAGAAAGATATTGAACTGCTTGAGAGGGTCCAGAGAAGGGTGGCAGGGATGGTGAAGGGACTGGAGAACAAGCCCTATGGGGCAACTGCAGGAACTGGGACTGTTCCGGCTGGAGAAGAGAACGCTCAGGGGTGACCTCATTGCTGTTTACAACTACCTGAGGTTGCAGTCAGGTGGGTGTGAAGCTCTTCTCTCAGGCTTCAAGCACCAGAACAAGAGGACATGGCCTTAAGCTATGCCAGTGAGGGTTTAGGCTGGATGTTAGGAAGAGGTTTTTCACAGAGAGAGTGATCCCTCGGTCGAATCACAGAATCACAGAATCAGTAAGGTTGGAAAAGACCATAGTGATCATCAAGTCCAACCTATCACCTATTACCTAACCTAGCCAAACCTGTTACCTAACCTGTTGCCATCCTGCTACCAACACACCATCCTACCTATAACACACTACCCTAATATCTAGGTCATGCCACCAAGTACTTCATCCAACCTTTTCTTAAACACTTCCAGGGACGATGACTCCACCACCTCCTTGGGCAGCCCATTCCAGTGAGAGATCACCCTCTCTGTGAAAAAGTTCCTCTGTGAAAATGGTCTGCCCAGGGAGGTGGTGGAGTCACCATGCCTGGAGGTGTTTAAGAAAAGACTGGATGAGGAACTCAGTGGCATGGTCTAGACTATGGGAGGCTCAGATGGATGCAGCGTGATGCCCATGGCTCCAGGGTTGTGGGTTCGATCCCTGGATGGGTGTTCGCTTGGGAATTGGAGTAGATGATCCCTGTGGCTCCCTTCCAGCTTGGAATAACCTGTGAAACTGTGAAGTCCAGGCCATTCCCTGGCTCCTGTCCCTGGTCCCCCCAGAGCACAGATCAGTCCCTGCCCCTCCTCTGCCCCTCCCCAGGAAGGTGTCACTGCAATGAGGTCTCCCCTTAGGCTCCTCTTCTCCAGCTGAACACACCAAATGCCCTCAGCTTCTCCCGACACCCTTCCCCCTCAAGGCTCTGCACCATCTTCATTGCCCTCCTTTGGGTGCTCCCTAAGAACCCGGTGTCTTCGTTATATTGTGGTGCCCAAAACTGCCCCCAGGTGCAGAGCAGAGTGGGATGATGCCCCGGCGATGTTGTGCCCAATGTCCCCCAGGACATGGGTGCCCCTCCTGGCGGCTGGAGCACCACTGACTCACCACCCACACATCCAACAGCTCTCATTCCCTTTCTCAGACGCCTGCCCACTCCTTAAAGCAATGTCATGAGGCCTGAAACGCAGCCTAGGCTGGTAAGCTGGAACCCCAGTCCAGCATCCAAAACAACATCTGAGGGGAAAACCAAAACAGAAAGGGTTTGCGCAACACGTAATGGAACACAGTTGTTCTCCAAGGCGAGGAGGGAGATGTTCGTGCCATTCCCAGAGCATCCGTCCAGGTCCCCAGACACCATCCAGATTCCTGCTCAGCTCCCTTGTCGTATTTTTGGGTGTAGCTGAAGAAATTTCCCTGTCATGGAGGTTTTCTAACCATCAGGGTTGGAAAGGAGAGCAGGAATATTAAGAGCAGTTGACAGAAGAGCTCTGGGGGGACAAAAAGGCTTCTGGCTGTACAAGCAATGCACAGGCCCTTAGGATCATGTGTATCAATTTATTGTTATAGTAATTGTTATTACTTTCATTAAAGGAGAGGAGATGAGAGATCCATGAGGGGAGGAGAGCCTGAAATCATGCATACCTTTTCCATGAGGCCCAATCCAAACTTATTCATGAGGCCCATCTCATCAAATCCAATACAGCAGAAGGAAGAGACCTCTGAGTTATTTGAGAAAATGCCACGTTATGAAGTATCAGACACAAATCCACTTTAGTACAGTGGTGAGTGTCCCCACTTGTCATGCGGGAGACCTGGGTTCAATTCCCATCAGGAGGGAGTGGTGCCATTTAAAAGTTGGACTCGATGATCTTTGTGGGTCCTTTCTTACTCAGAATATTCTGTGATTCTGTGACTTAAAAGTTAGAGGTCCTGGCACAGTTTGCCCCATCCCTGGAATCATCCAGTGCCAGGTTGAATGGGGCTTGAAGCCACCTGGATTGTGGAAAGGGATGAAATGAGATGAGCTTTAAGGTCCCTTCCAACCCAGGCCATCCTGGGATTCTGTGATCTCAGGCCATGTTTATCCCAGGCATCTTGAAACCACAGAATTGTGGAATGGTTTGAGTTGGAAGGGATCTTAAAGATCCTCTCATTTCACCCCCTGCCATGGACAGGGACACCTCCCCACTATCCCAAGTTGCTCCAACATGACCTTGGACAACCCCAGGGATGGGGCAGCCACAGCTTCTTTGGGTAACCTGTGCCAGGGCCTCCCTGCTCTCACAGCCAGAAATTCCTTCCTAATATTCCATCTAACCCTGCCCTCTGGCAGTTTGAAGCCATTCCCTCTTGTCCTGTCACTTCATGCCATCATCATAAATCTGTCTCCAGGCTCCTTGGAGCCCATTTAGGTAGTGAACCTCCTCACTTCTTCCCAAAGCTCTGTGGGGAACATCACCCCCAAAGCAGCTGCTTCTCCATCTTCAGAATATTCCCCACTCTAACATGTTCTTGGCAGCTCCACACAAGGAGCCACCACACATGGATCTGACCTTGAGTGTCACCTCTAGGGTTGTGTCCATCCCGTTCTTCGGCTCTGAGGTGAAACACTGGAGAAATGTAACATCTTGGCCATGGAGGAGGATATTCTACCATGCTCCTCTTAGGATTCATCACCCATTCTTGGTCAAACTCAGCAGCTTGTAAGTGAAAGGGGGAAAGAAACTTGACTCCCGAGTTTTTGCAGCTTCCCTTCAGTGCTAAGGACAATGAAGGAAAACTCATGCTTGGATACACATAGGGCAAGGGAAGAGCCAGGTTTTTCATGTGTATGTGGACACAGGGAAGTTTATTCTCCTAATTTGTGGGTTTTGCTGGTATTTCCACCAAAAAGGACAATGCTTTGGAGCTGGAGGATGGGTATGTTCCTTAAGAACTGGGGGTGATTCCAGAATGCAATTATATTATTGGGACAAATAAAACATGACATGTCCTACTACAGCACATCTAGAAGGAATTTTTACATAGTTTTTAAGCCTCCAGAGCCCCTGGAGCCCAGTGCAGTCAGCCACTCTGGAATACCAGCTGCTCAGAAAAGCAAATACAAGTTAAAAGGATGAAGTGTTTAAATTCTCTTCTTCTTTTTTTTTTTTTCAAGAAGTGACTTTCCTTTGTCTTGCTTCACTGCTTTCCAGTGAGCTGAACAGATTCGGTTACTGCACCACGAGCAATAGTTGAATTATCACAAACATACCTTTTCTTTGGTGAGCTTGGAGAGCAAATCAAGACCATTTTTTCCACATACCTGAAGGAATAAAAGCACTTGTAGAGAGGAATCTCTCCCACAGGGAACCCTTGTCTACTTTGCAGTAGTATTTTATTAAGAGCTGTGGAGTTCAAGGGTCTCACAAATGTAAGTTTTCAATTAGCTTTCCATTGTGTCCCAAACAGCCTCTAAATACTCAACTAAACTTTAATCCAATCACTTGATTTGACTCCAAGCATGATTTATCTTTTAATCATCATCTGTTCAATGAGGGGGAAAAGAAAGCAAACTTGTTCTTGGCCCATCATGACTCACACATGATTTTCCTGCCATCGCAGTTGTATTTTCCTTTTGGCTGATGTCTTGGCAAGTGCAAGCATTGCCTTTGGCTTTCTCCTTAGGTCTGATCTTTCCTGCTCCGTTCCCCACCTCCCAAAATTCTCAACAGCCCCGAATGTTTGTCCTCTATACATTTTCCCACCGAGACCTGAGATTGGTTTATTTTTTTTAATTTTTTTTTGACGTCGCATTAATCAGAAGGTTCTGCTGCTTGACCTGAGCTCAGAACACAAATCATGCCTTGAAAAAGGGGCTCTCTGTGTTAAAGAAATGGCGTTTTCCTGGAAGGATGTGTCACACAGGGAGCACATGAATCAGCCAGGACCTTCTGGGCACTCACCAAGAGCTGAACTGATGGGGTTTCCTCTCTGGTGACATTCAATCCTTCCTCCACACAGTCTCCACCCATGATGTGCCTCAGTTTCTCCATCTAAGAATGAGATTTTTCAGGCAGTAATATTTAAAATATCATTCCTCATTTCAGGAGTCCTCCACAAGAGCTGAGCATCTCATGGCTCCCACTGGGAGCTGCAGGACTCCACCTACCAGCCCCAACACCACCATTTCATGACCTACTCACCAGAAATATCCCAACCACGTGCTTTTTTCCTCAGTGCAGCAGCATTTCAGTGCATTTTTCCAGCTAAAACAAGGAGCCAATTTTTGCCATGAGCTGCTTTCGAAGTGTTGTGCAACATCTTCCATCATTTTTCGTGTCAATGGTTTGTGCATCTCCCAGTTCCAGCTGACAGCAGGAGCAGGCTTTGCAAAAAGCTGCTCTCATCATAATTTTCTGGCTGTCCAGAACTGGGAAGCAGCGGAACTCCCTGGAGCACACAGGTTTCTCCAGAGATTTCCCACCGGAGTCTCCGTCACTACTGTTGGAAATTTCAAATTCCTTGCAGACTGACTCAAATGTCAGTGTAAAACTGCTAGTTCTCTCTCAATGCCAAGTTTTATAAGCTGAAGATTTCACAAAAAGCTCAGGTTTCCTTTTTTTCCCGTTTTTTTAAGGTGGGAAAACCAGGATACACAACCCCCACAGACTAAAGACAACCAGCCTCCTCCAAATACCCTGAGATAGGAAAAAAGAGGAATTTTTAAAAGCTAAAATCAGCACCTAATTGGCCAGTTCTGCTCACAATTAAAAGATATTTTTCTCTGAATTTCACAGGAGATTGTGGCCAGGAATCTGCACTCTCCCAGCTCTGGATGCTCATGGATGTTAATATTTTCCCTGGCATCTTCCCTCAGCTTCCATCCACAAATTTAGGCACTTCTGGAGCTGTGGCTGGTTCACTGTGAGGTTACAACTGTTGATTGTGGTGGCCTGGGGCCTCTTCTCCCAGGACATAGTGACAAGGCAAGGAAAAATCCCTTCAAGTTGCTCCAGGAGAAGCTCAGGTTGGATATGAGGAAAAATTTCAATGCTGAAAGGGTGGTCAAGCTTTGGAGCAGGTGGCCAAGAAAGTGGTGGAATCACAATCCCTGGAAGTGTTCAAAAAGCCAAGCAGATGTGGCACTTTGTGTATGGTTTAGAGGACATGGAATGTTCAGTGCAAAGTTGGATTTTATGATCTTGGAGGTCTTTTCCAACCTGAATGAGTCCATAATTCCATTTAGAATGTCAGGGATTCCTCCCATATGGATGCAGCCCAGGGATCCCCAGCCTGCTGATATCTGCAGATCCTTGGTGCTCTATCACTCTGAGACTTTCAGTCAGGATTGGATATATCCTTTAAAAATATATCCAACTACAGCTGTGGCTGCTCCATCCCTGGAAGGGTCCAAGGCCAGGTTGGATGGGGCTTGGAGCAACCTGGGATAGGAGAAGGTGTCCCTGCCCATGGCAGGGGGTGGAATGAGATGGGCTTTGAGGTCCCTTCCAACCCAAACCATTGCGGGATTCTACAGGAGATGGTGGAATTAAGCTTGTTTTTGACTGAGGGTGATTCACCTGATCCCAAACTTCTCCAAGACTCTGGCTCCTCCCTCATGGCTGTGAGACACTTTATCTCACACAGAGACCGGTGTCTCCTCTTTGATTCAGCAATGACCTGGGAAAAGGAGGAAAATACAGTATGAACACCGCCAGCTGAACATCCCTGGAATGGGACCATGATGCTTGTCGCAGGCAAGGTTTGCTGGAATGTGGCTCAGCTCCAGAGCTGTACCATGCCAACCAACCATGCCCAGCGAACAGCCCATCCAGGCGACACCAAAAATGCTTTAAGGCTCATCCTTTGCATTCTCCATGAAGTACAGGAGGTTCCTCACAGTCCTTCACTTGTCCTCATCTTTCTTTGTCCTTATGCAGATTTGGGAGAGTTTTCTCTCCCACATGAGTTTCTCATCCTGGCTGGCATCTAACCTTGTTCACAGCTTTCTGATTTTTCTCTCCTAATTTCTTAAAGGCTTTCCTGTGACAGAAAACAACCCACTGGGAGAAAAAAACCAACCCCCAAGCCTCCTGTGTCCCCGTCAGGATAACGCAGTGTGACAGCTCTCCATGAGAAACAGGTTTCGTGTTCCTTGGTCTTGCCACCGTGTCCCCGGAGCCAACCATGGCTAAAATGACCCAAATCCCATCCAAAGCACGTCGAAGGTGGTTGGAAGTCACCAGTTCCAGCTGGAGAGTGGGAACTGAAGCATCTCACGCAGGCAGAGCTTTTCCCAAGCTCTCGTTCCTGGTTTTAGAGTGGGAACATGTGTTGGCTTCCCACAAAGTGGCGGCAGCTGTCAGTCAAGCAGACATCACTCTGTAAACCTGCCTGGGGGGACTCTGGGTTTAAACCCAAGGTCCCCAGGCAGGTTTATGAGGTGCCACCTGTGAGATTAACAAGTCCCAGGGATGGCTGTGCAGGTGCAGGGAGCAGCAGGGAACAGGGATGGGGGGGTGGGGGGGAGCTGGGAAGTGGATCCGTCACACTCCAAAATCCCCCCAGAGGTGGCACATGGATGGGAAAGGTCGTGAGGTCTGTGGCTGCACAAGGACAGATCTTGTCTCTGTGCCATCCTTTTGGCAGCGCCCGGATGTGTCTCCTCAGCCACTGTTTCCTTAGGGAAAGCAGAAAATCTAAAGGAAAAACCTTAGGACAGGTATGGAAGACGGTGAGTTGGGGTTTTCCCCCTGTTTTAGATTTGGTTTTGTTATATCCTGATGGCAAAAATGCAGATATCCAGGATTTCTTGTACCTGTGGCTCCATGAATGGATAACCCACCTCCTAAAAAACTGCACATTCAGCCTGCAGAAAATCGATTTTCTACTCTGGTTTATGCAAAGCCAAGCCCAAACATTCCTGTTTTCCTGCAGAAGGAAGGGACAGAAGGATTTTCTCAGTTCCTGATGGCTGAGTCATTTATTTACCCATGACTTGGAGCAAGGTGCCAAAATCATCAGGTAAATCCTCTAATGACAGCATCAGATGTCACATCAATGACAGATTTCCCTCTTCCTAGAGATATTTCTTGTTGGGTGTGGAGAACTACCTGCAATCCCTGGATGTTAACTTTGCTGGGGAATGTTCCAGGTGGTTCAAGAGTTACAAAATCATGGAATGGTTTTGGTTGGGAAGGACATTAAAGACCTTATTCCAACCCCCTGCCTTGGGCAGGGATACCTTCCCCTATCCCAGGTTGCTCCAAGCACCGTGTAACCTGTCCTTGGGCATTCCCAGGGATGGAGCAGCTTTCCTGGACAACCAGCCACAAGGCAAGCAGCATTCCCAAGGAACATTCCTTCAAGAGTTCCCGTGAGCACTTCCATCCAGCATAGGCTGATATCCATCTTCCAAAGACAACCATTCACTCATCCAAGCATGCAGTGACTTGGATTAAGAAATTTTTTGGCAGCAAGAGCACAAAGGTCACCTCCCCCACCCCTCAAGCCATAAAAATCTCTGTGAGAAAGGGGAAACCACCAGTGAGGGGTTTTATTAGAGAAAATCCCTTCCTTCTCCCAGAGAACTGGGATTAATTTGCCAGGGCTCTGCAGAAAGGTTAAAGTGACTGTGTTCACTTTTAAACACCAAAGAATTTAAAGCCAGGGCTACCTTGACTAGTTTATAGTAATAATGAAATAAATCAAAGTTGTATTAACAACTATCCACCAGTGCCTTCCTCCCCAAACTTTGACATGGGATCACAGAATCCGTGTTTCTGCCCTGTGAATAATAAAGATCCTGTTACCCTCTTTACTTCAATCACCATCCCACAAAGGTTTGCTTTCACAATTATTCCAACATCCCCAAAATAACCATTAGCCCTTTGAAATCCTCCTGCCCTGGAAATCCTTGGTCTGCTTTCCATTATGTCCTTTCCATTTGCAATTGTTTTAGGTTAAAAAGAAGCACGTTCTGTTGTTAAATGATAATAGTTGCCCTTTTCTTGCCCCCAGAACTTGCCCCCAAGATGTGGCCAGTAGTTCAGGTGTCCCTGACATGACATGTGGCTCAAAGGGAGGTGTAGGATCTGTGGGATAAAGGGAGGTCTGCCAGGAGCTGCACTGTCCCACCTGGATCAAACATTTCCCAACATTTATGGAATCTTTCCTCTTCTCTGTTCATCTGGGATCCAACTCCCAGAGCTGCAAAGTGTAAAGTGGGATGGATTTGGGTTTTGGAATCATCCAACTTGAAAGTAAAGCATCTCCATCTGTTCCTTGTCCAGGCCAAGGAATGACTCCCTTTATTAAAGGTGATGGAAATATATTCAAACTAAATTCCCAGCACAGGAAAAGAGAAAATATTATTATTATCATCATAACCAACATTAATGTATCCAACATTATATTATTAATAATAATTAAAATATTAATATTGCAGGGATTAGAGTATAATATGAATAGGGATAATTCTGATTATTATAATAATAGTAATAATAATGCCATTCTGTCAGAACTGAGAGGTTTGCAATGTCATTGAGAAGGTTCCCCAACTGAGTCTGAAATAAGAAAAATAGGACAAGTAAAAGATAGAAAAATCTCCCTCCAAAATATCCTCAGGTGACCCTGGTTGTTTGGGTTTTTTGGTGGGGGAATACAGATTTCAGCTGTTCAGGCACTGTAAAGAAAAAAAAAATGTAATGGAAGTATTCCCTGTACCCAAAATTCTGTGAAATAGGGAAAATCATGGAGTGCGCTGTGGGTGGATTTTTGTGGATGACAGGAAGAGGGCCAGGGCTGAGGAAGGATGTTTCCCAGTAGGGAGAGGAAAAATTTTAAAGGGAGCTGCAGATCTCTAGACCTCAAACCCTTCTTATAAAGAACAACGAGCACTCAAAATTTATTTTCTGGCTCCCACTGGATCTGAAGGGATTTGTGAGAAAATGGATCTTGAAATCACCCTGGTCAGGGTGGTACCCTTGCTGCCTCAATCCCATTGGAAATTCCTTCACCAACGCTTCCCAGAAAGTGCAAAATTAGCCCAGTTAGAGTCATATTCTGATGAGCAGAGTTCCAGAAATATTGAGAGTCCAACAGGTCTGAAGTCATGTCAGGGTTGGGATGAGAACCTTGTCTTCTCCTCTGAGCCCTCACCTTTTCCATAACTGCCTTCACAAGGGAAACCTTTCCTTATTTCACCTTTTTCTGCTTTGTCCAGAGCCTCCCTCAGAGAGCCAAATTCCCCATGAACATGCTCAGAGGAGGATTGCAGGAACATCTGCTCTCCATCTGCAGAGCCAGACATATCCCCAGGAAACACCGATGGCTCTGGAAGGGAACGTGAGGCTCCTCGTCTCTTCCCACTGCTCCCAGTGGAAAACTGGAACCTCCAGAGCCCTTTCCAGGACAAGACCTGCTGTTCTGCTGATTTTGGTGTCTTCAAGTGTCTTTTATGTTTAAACAAACCAAGTGATTGGGGAGCTGGAGAAGCACCTGAAGGAGAACATGCAGTGAGTTGTTCCTTTTGGGTATGCTGCTTGTAGAGGCACTGGGACAACTTTTGAGTTGGCCTGACAGTCGGGCCTGATGAATTTATAGGTCTTTCCTCAACCTTAATGATTCTGTGATTTAAAATATACTACTGCATAATGAGCTCCATGTTCAAGTCTGGGGCTGTGGGCATTCCTTTCACCCCTCCTTGCCTTTTCCTTGTTTCTTTCATCTGGAGCCCAAGCTGTCAGTCACCACAGGCTTTCACAACAGCGACATTTTGTTATTGTGATCATAACAAATTTTTTACTCTGCACAAAACCAGCCCAAAATTCATGCCCTGAGCTGACCAGAGGGAGCAGGACACACTCTAATTATTTAACTGCTGTTTTCCCTGTATTGTCCAAACAATATTGAGGATTCAGTGATTGTCCTACTTGGAATTTTCCTTTCTTAAGCAGATTCCCAGTTAATGTATTTCTTTTTCGATTTGCACAACAAGAAGAGAAAAATCAGTCCAAGAGTTTCATAAACTTCTCATAAGCCTTGCAAAAACCTGTCCTGCGACTTGTTTTCTGTGTCCTTAAATTTCCAAGAGCAGGTGGAATTGCCACAAGGCAAAATCCCAGGTTACTAAGAAGAGGCATTAATAGCTGGTACCTTACCCTGAAATCAATCCACCCATTCCCAGGGCAAAGCTACCACTGTACATGTACAGTTACATGGAGAACCTGATCATCCTTTGGGATCCATGGACATTTTCTGCTCCCTGGCTCTTTCTCTGCAGCTTTGTCCTGGCTCCCAAACTTCACAGGAAGCATCTCTTGGAAGTTCAAGCAGCAGGACAGGAGTCCGTGCATGAACTTAAGCATAACATCAAGTATCTTTATAAAAGTCCTTTATGAGTTGCTTCAGGAAAAGCATTTAGGCTTGCTCTAACTGGAAACATGTTTCCATTTATTTAAGGCCTTAAAATACGACTCCAGCTATTTCTGAATTAATTTAACCTTTCGGTGTCAATCAGGGGGATTCAATAACAAAATGAGGTGGTGTTGGTTATTTAATGAGGTACCACTGAGATCCAGTTTTGCCCTGCACTACATCCCACACCTCCTCTCGTGGGAAGAGAAGATGCCACTGGCTCCTGCTGTCAGAAGGGGTAGAATCAGATGTTTCTGACAGCAATAGAATAACATTTTGTTTGTCCAGCCATGGGAGGGTGTGGGGCTATTAACACTTCACCAAAAACATAAAAGACTCTATTAATTTCTTCCTCCAACCAACCCTAACAACAAAAACAACAAAACCCCTCTGTGTGAGCCCTGCTCTAAACAACAAGTGGACAAGGCTGAACTTGTGGAAGAGCTTCAATGGATTTTCAAGGAGAAAGCCAATAGAAACTCATTGTGTCTTGGATTCGTTCATATTATTTTGTCGTCAACAGCTGATAAAAAGAGAAGCTTGTGTATTAATTAGTTTGGAGCAGGGAAAGAATGGGATCATTTCCCTCCTGGGGAGCCATGAAGTATTTAAATCATGAGTCCCACTTGGATTTGCAAGGGGAGAAAATTTGAGGATAATCTTCCTCAAGGACACAGCCAGGACTCTCTGTTAGATGAAATCAGAATCCCATTGATTAAACCTGAAGTTCCAAGTGTTCCTTTAGCCTTTGGATCACGGCATGGAGGAACTTTGCTACGGCTTTGATCAGGAAGATCTGACTACAGAATTCCTGCCGTGGGACCAGGCAGATCCTGACACCCAGCTGGAGAACTTCCTCCTGGACTGGCCGTGCCTGGAGCCAGTGCAGGAGGGGCCAGTAGAAGATGGTGGAGCGCCTAGTCCCTTGTCCCCACTGCAGGTTCCCGGCCAACCCCGGCAGCGCCGTGCCGCCAACCTTCGGGAGAGGAGGAGGATGCTGGGCATCAACGCAGCCTTTGAGCGGCTCCGCTGCCATGTGCCTACCTTCCCCTACGAGAGGCGTCTCTCCAAGATTGACACACTCCGCTTGGCCATTGCCTACATCGCGCTGCTCCGGGACATCCTCCTGTCTGGCTGTGAGCCCAGGGCCTACGTGGAGCAGAGCCTGAGGAACGGCTGGAAAAGCCAAGTGCCGGCTGCCTGGAACACCAGCGGTGAGTGGGTGGTGGGTCGTGTTTTTGGGGAGTGGAGTCACATGGAATCATAGGCTACCATGAGAGGGAAAGGATCCACAAGGATCATGGATCCAACTCAGACCTTGTCCCTGAGGGTGTTGTCCAAGTGGTGAATGAATGGTGGGTCATGTTTTTGGACAGCGGAGTCACATGGAATTGTAGAATATCCTGAGTGACGAGGGACCCACACGGATCATGGACCCAGCTCCCACCCTGTCCCTGAGGACATTGGCCAAGTGGTGAATGAATGGTAGGTTGTGGTTTTGGGGAGTGAAATGACATGGAATCACGGAACATCCTGAGCAGGAAGGGTTACTCAAGGATCATGGATCCAACTCCTGGTCCTGCACAAGACACCTCAACAATCTCTCCCTGTCCTTGAGAGCATTGTCCAAGCCATGAATGAATGGTGAGTCACACAGAATCATAGAATATCCTGAGCAGGAAGGGATCCACAAGGATCATGAATCCAACCCCTGGTCCTGCACAGCCCATCCCAACAATCTCTCCCTGTCCCTGAGGGCATTGTCTGAGTGGTGAATGAATGGTGGGTTGTGTTTTTTGGGGAGTCACACAGAATCATGGAATATCCTGAGCAGGAAGGGACTCATAAGGATCATGGATCCAACCCCTTGTCCTGCACCCCTAAAATCCCACCCTGTCCTTGAGAACATTGTGCAAACTCTCCTTGAGCTCCAGCACCACTTTCCTGGGGAGCTTCTTCCAGTGCCCAACAACCCTCTGGAGAAAAAACATTTTCCCAATATCCAACCTAAACCTCTCCCGACCCAACTCCAACTGTTCCCTCAACACTGTCAGAGCAATGCAGTGAAAATCCAGCAAATTGTTGTATTTAAACAGAAATCACCTTCAAAAAATTGGAATAAACTAACAATAAAAATAATTAAAAATTAGGGGTTTTTCTCACCTCCTTCTGAGAAGGATTTTTTCTTGAAAAAATTAAACACCCCCCCCAACCAACTTACTAAACTCCTGGGAATGTAAACAAGATGGAAGATTTTTATTCTTAAAATATATTTTTAGGTTTTTTTTCCAATGCTGTGCAAATTGTTCTTTTATGGTGAAAGCTGAGGGAGATTTTCTTTGTTTTCTTTACCAGTTTGTTTGGGGTTTTTTTACTGACAAAACCACCTGGCTGTGAACACAAACGATATTTAATTTCTTAAAATACATATATTCTAGTAACCAAGAGTTACTGCTCAACATATAAACCAGGACACACAACAGGACATTCAAATTTCAGGTTATTTCCAAATTACTGGGGAGTAAATACCCATTTGCAATTTATATTCTCATATAATTATTTCTATTTGGAAGTGAAGAGCTGTTATCCTGTTTTCTCTTTGGTTTGTTCTTAATCCTGGCTTAAGTGAGTTGAATATAGTCCTTTCTTCTGCCAGAATATACTGTTCTTTTCAGGCCATTTTATTGTGAAAGTAGGAAGTTCTTCAAGTGTCCAACACAGATTTTGTGCTGCTCAGAGCAGGAAGGAGCAAAGGGGCACTTTCAGCAGTTCTTGGCATTTTGTATTTTGAGTTATTTATCCCCCTTTCTATCTCTGCCCCTTTGGATTTTATCACCTCTTAGAATCAGCCCTTGAACCACAGGAGCCTTTAAAAAGTGCACCACAAACAGGGAGAAGTCTTTGCATAAAAAACATCCTCCTTCCACTTCCAGGGAAAATCCAATCAGTTTATTTTAAAGGAATACTTAATTGAGTCTTTTCTCCTTCCCACTTCATTTCCATGACTCCTGACGAACCATGAATCAAACATCTCTTGGTTACAGAGAATATTTATATTTTATTGTCCTGCTTTTAGCAGATAAACAGGTTTTTAAACAACACATTGGGATCATCTATATTATCAGGCTTCCAGTGAATATTCCTGAAGAGCTCGATGAATGAGGTTCCTCATCTGGAGAGGGTTGTTGACTTGTTAAATGTTAATTTAAATGGTCTTCAAGTCTTTACCGTATTTCCTTTTCTCCCTTGTCCTGTGCAGATCTCACAGCCCGTCTATCCTGGGTAAAATGGGATTAATGGGATTCCAAAAGAAAGGCCTGGAAAGGCAGCAGATTTCCAAAGCTCAGCTGTTCGACTCTCAGCGCTGCAAATAAAACCAACATTTCCAGCTTCTGTCATTGTCACAGCTTATTTGGGGGGTTAGTTCAGCACCATTTAGGGCCTCCTGCTTCTCTTTCTTCCAGTTTCTCACACTCTGAACAAGCTGCCCTT
This sequence comes from Pitta sordida, assembly GCA_013390025.1. Classification (NCBI taxonomy): domain Eukaryota; kingdom Metazoa; phylum Chordata; class Aves; order Passeriformes; family Pittidae; genus Pitta; species Pitta sordida. Next base: position 131,620 of record WEKX01011149.1, read on the forward strand.
GGGTGGAAACAACAAAACATTAAAAATCACAATATTTTCGCAGCGATTATCAATGACTTGATGCTTCTCCAGCATCTCCAGGCTCTGATAAACTCTTCCAACATGGAATTTCACCCTGCAACAAAACACTGGGGTCACACTTGGGAAATTGTTATAAAAGACCTGGGTTTTTTTCACAGCCTTTCATAGGGAGGGGGTTGATATTACAAAAAATAAAAGCTGCTCATAACATCCTTGTCCCACAGCACCCGGAATTCCCACACCAGAAATGTAGTTTTGCTCTCATGGTTTTGGGGGGGGAAGTGAAGAGGAAAAGGGGCCTTGTAGAGGAGGAACTGTGAAGAGGTTTTTTACCTTTTCAGCTTTTCTCTCAAAGCAAAAAGGGGGGATTTAATCTGAGATGTACCAACATGTTCTTGTCAGTTAAGAATAAAAGATCTATTCCTGTTGGAATTCGATGGTGACTCTGAGCTTGGAAGAATTGTAGCCAATAAATCCTGCAGCAGGACTGGAGTTTGGGTCAGAGTCAAAAGCAGGAATAAAAATGTTCCTTTTGGGAGGTAAAATTCTAATTTTGGGGCTCTGGAGTCAGTAATTAGGAGTCAGTTCATTTATTGCCACCACTAAAACTGATGAAGCTGTTTCTCCTCTGCTTTGACTTTGGTGTCATTCCATCACCTCCACTGGAGCCACATTTGATTTCTCCTGATTTATCCTGGCTGGAGGGGACTGTCCAAGCTACCTGGAATTTGGACAGGCTCTTCCAGCTGCTGAACCAAAGGATGGTTTTTTTGGGGTGATGTATGAAATCATTTGGATGCTAAAATGGGGAACATGTCAGGGCATCAGATCATTAATGTCATAGAAATAAAAGTAAATAGCAAGAGTATCAGCTCTGGAGGAAGCCAAGCCATTCCTCTTTTCCTATGTCTCGTTCCCCGCTAAACAGTACAAAAAATTGGCTCTTTGGGAATTTTCTTCCAGGAAAACGGTTGCTGAATAGTTCCCTGAGGACAAATAGCACATCCTGCCTTTTCCTGATGGAATTTCAGCTCCTGGGAGTGGACCAGGAGGCAGGAATATCCCGGGACAAGGATTCCATGTCAGTCCGTGGCTCTCTCCTGGCACTTCTGGCTCATTCCCTGTGAGGTTGGTGAGGATTTGTACACTCTTGTAGTTGGCAGCCCAGTGGGATTCTCTGCCAGGGAACTCCTGGAATTTACCTTCATTTTTCTGCTGCTTCATCTCCCCCCCTGATCCCTGACATTTTATTCCCATAAATTACACAAATTCCATGATCCATACACACACAGCAGCCCATAGCCCAGCTCAAAACTTTAGGAAGACTTCACAAAGACCTTCTCAGGTCCATCAGCACATTCCCAAATAGGGAATCCCAAAGCCAACCTGGTTTGGGATAAGCTTCCACCTTCCAGGTCTTTTCACCTCTTTTTCCTCTGCAACACGAAGATCAGCTCTGCTTTTCCTTTGTTGTCCAACAAAGCAGCAGGATCCTCTCCCCAGACGTTCCACAGCCAAACCCCCTATGGAATGGCGCCAGAAGAATGGGACCCTCACATCCCAACCTCTGAGGAGCAGCTGAGGGGCCCGACAACAGCAGGAGAATTGTTCATTCCGAACAGCTCCTTTTTCCAGCTCTCCGCGGGTCCCTGCCAAGAAAAGTGAGAATTATTTGTTACACCTCCCTCCTTCCAAAACGAAACTGCTGCCCATTTCTGAAACAATACATCCATCAGCCTGGAAATTCGGGAACAAAGGGAATCACGTTCCCATTGTGAGCTGCTCTTTTGAGAAGGTGTTGGTAGGCTTTGGGGTTTTTTTCCCAGGGTTGAGGATGAAGGGATAATTTAGTTTTTTATTTCTTTTTTTTTGGCCACAGTAGAAAATTTCATTTCTGAGCAACCTGGTGTGGTAGAAGGTGTCCTGTCCATTTTCCACACTGGCTTTTGGGAATCGCAGATTCCCAGAAGAGTTTGGATTGGAAGGAACCTTAAAGACCATTTCATTGCAATCCCTTCCACTCTCCCAGCTTGCTCCAACCTGGCCTTGAACACTCCCAGGAATGGGGCAGCCACAGCTTCTCTGGACAACCTGTGCCAGGGCCTCCCCACTCTCAGAGGGAATGGGAAAAAATATTGGAATAAATATTTCCTTGGGAGGAAATCCATGTGTAGGCACCCAGGATATTGCTCTGGGCGTTTTTCCAGTGATTTTTAACTCAGGAAGAGCCTCCCAAGCCACATCAGCTCCTTTTGTGGGAACATAGTGCAACCACCACCTCGGTGGCTAATTTTAGATGACTCCCACCCAGCCTGTTCGCTCAAATCCAAGACCATTGGAACAGGGAAACTCCAGAGCCAAAGCGATTCCAATCTCCAAAATAATCCCTTGCCAGGAGAGGGGGGAAGGGGAGGCGGAATAAAAGCAGATAATGTTCTTTTTGGATCGGCAACAAAGGCTGTTCGAGCAGAGGGAAATCCAGCTGCAGGCACTGCCCTCTCGTGGTCCAGGATTCAAATCCCGCCTTTCCAAAAGCCTTTCCCTGCTCCGGGATAGTGGATCACCTCAGGGAATACGGGGAATAGAAATGTGTTACAAAAAAACCATATAAAGTGTTTGCACAATCTCTCCGGTTGGATTATGCTTTCTCCTTCTTCATCCCAAATCCTTACATTTGATTTTTCTGAAGCCGTTTTTCGGCATCTTCTGACCCTTGAATGCTTTGATTTCCCTTGAATGATTTCCCCTTGGATGTTATGAAATATTGGGACAGTGCTCCCACAACACCTGGGGGAGCCGAGACAACCCTGAGCTGCCACACTCAAACTCCTGGGAAGAGCGTCCAGTGATCCTGAACAGGCTCAGGAAGCAGCGCAACATTCCCTCCCTCTGGAAGCTGCTGCGCCGCGGCGAGACGCCTCTTCCTCTCATCCCCGTCTCCTGGATGGCAAAGCCATCTCCTCCAAAGGCACTTTCCAAAAATAACCAGGCTGAGGCAGACACTGAGCATGGAAAATGTGAGGCTGAGCAGTTCCCGTTGGACATGGCTCCAAACGGAGGGAAATGGGAACAGCAATTCCAGTTTTGGCTCTTGTGTCCCTTGCAAATGTGGGATAGGGAAAGAGGGAATAATAAAACCTCACACACAGAGACCAGCAATGTGACATCGGCCTGGTGGCCTTTCCTGGCAGCCAATGTTTTCCCAGGTTTCCCTCCCTCCTGCCCTTCCAAGTCTTATCAACCCCCAGTTTGATTTGAGCTGGGATTCCCAGAGAAGAACCTTGGCTAACGACCACAAAGCTCCTCAGAATGGAACCTGATCCCGACACCCCCGACGCTGAAGCGCGGGAGAGAATTCCCCAACTCCCAGTTAGGCCGTTCTCCAGAGGACAATAAAGTTCTATGGACTAGAACAAGTATTATTGGATGTTAGAGCTCCAGCCCCAGCCAGGGATTTGATCCAAGACCTGCTTTTCAACAGCCATCAAATCCTCCTGGAATCAAGTACCTGCATTTCAGCCTCGCAATTCCCAAGGTTTCCCACTTGCAAACACCTCTCTCCTTGTACTGCCTAAAATACCATGGATACTTCCACGACCTTCCTGACTTCCCCGATCCCACACTTCCCTCCTCACACACCAACCCTCCCAAAGTCAGCCCTGGACTGAAGTGTCCTGAATTTACCAGGTAGCTGAAGCTTTTACACTGATTTTTCCCTGTTTTCCAGCATTTCTGTCCCTTAATCCCACTTTATCAGTGCACGGAAGGGACGAAGCACACGTTTAAGCATAAGTGTGGTTCATATTTAAATTAGGCTGAGCTGACATGAGGCTGGGATTAGCACAAAGGATAAACTCCCATGTTGGGCTGGATCAACGCCTTCCAAGCAGGAGCTTATCAGTTTTCCCTTCTGCTCTTAGAATACGTGCCTTTTCCAGGAGGTCATTCCATATGATGGGTCCATTCCCAACAGGCACCATCCAACCCTCCCTCTGGCACCAAGGGGGAGGATTTCTGCTGTATCCCGCCGAGAATTTCAGGGTCAGAAACATTGCACTGCCCCAGCAGAATGACGGATCTGCTTCTAGGGGGAGAGAAACCCCTGAGCCAAACGAAAACTTGAGGGAAAAAGGGATTTCAAGGACTTGATTTGCTTTTTCCATGTCCTATTTTTCCTGCCACTCTCATATCCTTGTAAGCCCATCCCCAGGGCAGCTTTTCCACAGCCAAACTATTTTCCTTGGGGTAAAACATCGGGAAAACAAGCGATTCTAAGCGGGAGCTGAAATCCAAGAGCTCTGCAAAATGAAAGTAATTTGTGCTTGGTGCTTTCCCAGGGAATTAATAATGTTAAAAATTGATGGCAACTAAATAATCCCATATAAATGGAAAATTAGTTCAGTTTAAGGACTTGGCAAAACCTTGAAGGTTTTCCTGATTGAAAAAAAAATTAGAAATTATTATTTTTTAAGATGTCTTAGATAATGTGGGGGAAGAACTGCAGACTCCAAAATGACTTGGAATATTGTCATGATCTTAAACTTGGTTATTTTGAGGTTAAAAGGAGAAAATATTACCTATGGAAAAGCTAATCTGAGCTTTCTTTTGAACCTGAGTTTAAATTCCTGATAATATTGATTTTTTTCCAAGCAGTAAAAAACTGCATTAAAACAAATATTCAGGGAATTTCTTTTAATTCTTCACTAACACATGAATGCAAAATACTTTTAAAAATATTCTCTCTGCTTAAATAAATTTAAGACCCAGCAAGGGAATTCTCCCCACTTCTTTTCCTTTGTGATTTTTGTTACCTTCTTATTTCTTCCTCAAGTTCACAGCTGCAGAAAGGGTTGGGGGTTTTTCCTTCCTTCCCTGCTTGAATCCAGAGGGGAATTTCATGGTTGGGGCTGTCTCCCAGCTTCCAGAGTTTAGGATAAATTTCCATAACCAAATGTGCATTAGAATCTCAAACTGAGAAGAAAAACAACTAAAAAACCTAAACCCCAAATTCAGAAAAAAAATCAACCAGATGCCTCAGGAGGGCAAATATCTTGTTCCTCTTTAATTAAAAGGTACAGCAAATCAAAATCTGGGCTTAATTAAACAGCAGGAATAGAAGATGTTATCTCCCCAAGCCACTCTGCTGTGGCGAATTAACTCCTGCCAGGATTAGTTTGGGTTTAAACCTCCCCCCAAAACCAACCTAAACCCGACCCACAGAAGGAGAATTTACTTTCCAGGGGAATATTTATGCACTCCAAGATTGAGGCAGCAGCTCCTGAGTATAAATTATATATATATATAAATTAATGGGACAGTGGTTTATTCTGGTTTAGGCTGAGACTAAAATGCGCCCTGAATCCCATGGATGTTGACCAACACACGTTTGGGCTTTGCTTTACACTGAGTTTAATTAGAATGTTTCATCAATTCCCAACCTTTAATCAAGACTTGACCAGCTGTTTGCTCCAGTCCCACAACTCCCAGAAAAAAACCCCACTTTGGATGAAGCCATTCTCACGCAGGGTTAAGTCCTGGCTTTTCCATGCCAAGCCAGGACTGAGGCTGCTTGTAAAATGCTGCAGGTGTGTTTATTGTAATCATCTCTGACTAAAAAGAACCAGGTCCAGGGGGCTTAAATATAATTAGCACGAACTCCACTCCAGCCTTTAATCACTACCTTGCTGCTTAATATAATCAAGAAGGTAAACAAATAAGGATTAACTGGATTAAATTTTAAAAAATATAGATTTTACTGGGAAGCTCACAAAGGAATTTTGTTTTGTTCCGCTGTTCCAGAGCATCATTTTATTTCTGGGCTGCAAATTATTTTGAACAAAGAAATCCTTGCCTTGGAAAAGACTTTTCCATAAAGAAAGAGCCAAAAGAAAATCCCCTTTATTCTTTTTCTTTTCTTTTTTTTTTTTTTATTCAAGGGAATTTTGCTCTTTGGGAACATCTTCCACCAGGAGATATTCCAGCGCTTCTCAAAGGTTTAATTGGGCATCAAATTCAATGCAGAACTGGGTTAACCCACCTGCTGCTCCCAGAAATCAGCCAAGTGATATGTGAGACCTAAACCCAGGTGTCAGGCACAGGGATCAGTGTTCCCAAAGGATGGAAGGACTGTGGCTGGACTGGCCTGTGTGAGCCGAGAAAACTCTTGAATCTGGAACTGAGTTTGGACTTGGAACAGGATCTTTTGCCTTTATCAGGACATAGGGCAAGTTCCCCCATGAACTAAGCGTGAAAGCTGGGTTTAAGCCGTGCCTAAACACAGGAAACGCTCTTATCAGCAGAGATAGTCATTTAACACTCTGCTGCGGCCCCGAATTTCACATTCCCAAGGAAACGCCTGGAGAAATCCAGGTACGTGGATTCAAACCTATTTGGATGTGTCCACACTGGGCATCTCCTGGCAGAGACAACAAACAGCCACCGCTCTCTCCCCCCTTTTCCTACCTCTGCCGGAATCCAGCCCTCGGGAATCTTCCGTGGATCTCTAACACAACCCCTTCCAGCTCTCCCGGACAAAGGGGAAGCCAGTCTTACTGGAATCTTTATTGATCCAGGATGTGCTGTACCTGACTGAGCGGTTTTTCCTTGGAATAAAGGCGCTTTTTGTGCAGGTTTTCTGGAATGCGGCGTGCGGGAGTCGAGAGGGAAATGGGAGTTCGTCACGGTAACTGCACACGGGGCAGGAGCGGGGGGGTGCCTTGGGAGGGGTCCCAGCACAATTCCAAACATTTGGGATTATTTGGAATGTATATATATTTTTTAAACTGTGCCAAAAAACACCTGGAGGAAACAGAGAAAGAAAGAATACCCCACCCGTTCACAAATAACACTGTGAAAATCCGAGGAGGAAATCGGGAGGAAAAAAAAGGTTCCGTCTCAAATCCTGAATTTTATAAGAACCATAACAGTTAAAACAGGTCGAAAAGGTGCTTGTGGAGCGCTGAGGCCATGAGCCTGGAAAGCATTAAAGCTTAGGGACTGGGTTTTACACAGGGAGAGCCCAATTCTGCAGTGATTCAGTTGATAAAACACTGGTTTATTCCCCCAGAGCAGCTCCCTGAGCTCAGGGAATCTTTGGATTTAATATTTAGATTTAGATAAAAACCTCACCCCAGGCCACAGCTCACAGGGTCTTAACACTGTCCGTGCTCAGCCCGGGGTTAAGTGGGACCCTAAATAAAGCCGGGCTCAAACACATCTCTCCGCTAGGTCAGAGCTGAAGTCACAGCCTAAGAAATTCCCTGACCTGCTTGAAAATTGCAGCTTTTGCAATGGAATTGTCAGTCACCTCTCCTGGTCTAATGGCTGGTTCATGTCAATCCTAAGTCTAAATCTAATTAGAATTCTAAGTCTAATTAGAATCCTAGTTTGAAGTATAATTATCATTCTATGTCCATGTCTAATCAGAATTTTAAGTTTAATAAGAATTCTAAGTCCAAGTATATTTATAGTTATAATTCTGTGTCCATGCATACTCAGAAGTCTAAGTGTAATAAGAGTTCTGAGTCTAATCATAATTCCAATTCTAAGTACAAGTTTAATTTTATGTCCAAGTTTAATCAGAATTTTATGTCTAATCATAATTCTAATTAGGATTCTAAGTCCAAATGTAATTCTGCGTCTAGGTCCAATCATAATTCTAAGTCTAATCAGAATTCTAAGTCTAATTAGAACTATAATTCTAAGTCCAAGTAAATTATAGTTCTATGTCCAAATCTAATCAGAATTCTAAGTATAATAACAGTTCTACATGTAGTTGTTATTCTAATTTTAAGTCCAAGTATAATTATAATTCTATGGTCGAGTGTATTCAGAATTTTAAGTCTAATCCAAATTCTAAGCCTAATTCTAAATATAATTAGATTTCTAATTCAAACGCTAAAAAATGAAATTGAATATCCCCATCCTAAAAATAAATGTGAAGTTTTCCTCCCCAATCTCTGGAATTCCAGGAGCCAAACCCTGATTTTATGCTACTCTAAAAATGCTTTGTAAAACCTGGGCTTGCTTTCGTTTCTAACCAACCATGTTTTCTGACTTCACAATCCTAATTTTGGACTGAAAATGCAGATTGAAAACCCCCTTTTTTCCACAGAAAATTTAGTTTAGTAGGGGAAAAAAAAGAATCAACCTTTAAAAGTACGTTTTTTTTAAGAGCAATTGGGAGAAGATAAAGATTCAAAACATGGGTCCGGTTTCTGCCTCTCGTCGTAAGTCAGACCCTGAAGCTCATCTGCTCAGACAGACATAAAGGTGAATTTAACCCCAGCTGTTCAAAAGCAAATTCCACCAGAGGAAATTCTCTTCCACACCCGTGGATTTTTCCTTGCAAATACCCTGTGTTGGGAACAATTCAAAGAGACTCAAGGCAGGAATGAGACACAGCCAGGCTCGGCTTTGAGGCCGAGAAATATCCATTCCCTGTGTGGTGGTTTTTAAACGAAAACTCTTCAAAGTTGAAATAATATTCAGGTTATTTGAATAATTTGATCAATCTCACTGGAAACATCAGTTTCTGTATCTGCCCTTGGAAAAGGATTTGAGGTGTTTGTGAGGGGAAACCTTGTTTTGCCGAGGTTTGCTCATTCCAGAGGGGATTTGGAGCAGGAATGGGAAGGTCAGAGCTTGTGGACTTGTGTCCATTCTCATGGAACATGGTACCCATCCCTTATTACCCACAGAACATCCCTCAGTGTCCCTCCAGAGAGGCCTTTTCCATTCATTTTTTAGGGCAATGATGTTTTGGGGATTTTTCCAAAGCAGTGATTTCCACAGGAGCAGAAACAAATTCCGGGATGTTTTTGGAACTCCTGCTCTCCTGGCACCTGCCAAAGCTCAAAGCTTTCCACCATGCCCAGCAGGGACTTCCAAACACTGTTAAAAAAGGGAATGGGATTATCTATGAGACTAAACCCAACTCCTTGTCAATCCTTTGAGTCGTGTCCTTGAGTCTCAAGCAGCAAAGTACCCCCAGTTCCCTGGAACACTCCATAATGCTTTCCCAAAGGGAATCCAGGAGCCACCTACGATGTGTCACCGATGGTGATAAAGGTGGGAACAGCAGAAAAGATGGTTGGGGCACATTCTAGAAAAAAAAGAGTAGGATTGGTCTGGAAGTTGATGCCACTTGCTGATGGTGGGGACCAAAATATCCATCAATGGACTTTGAAACCCCAGGATCACCCCCCCTCACCTCCCATAGCTGGAATCAGGTAGAAAAATATGGCAATTCACAATCATTTCTGGAGCTCTGAAAATTCCTGGAATTGAGATAAATCAAGAGTCAGAGAAGGTTTTATAATGCTGTCTTTTCCATGCCCATCTTAGAAAGAACATCCCCATAAAGGACCAAAACAAACCAGTGAAAAAACATGGATTTACTCCTGTTGAGCCTGAAACAAGCCACTAATATTTTCCCCACTTATTTCCCTCCCCATTCCAGAAAATGTCCATTTTCTAAACCATTTCTTTGAAATTTTTGTAAGGGTCCTTCTACAGTCACTAATTTAATAGATCACTCTCATCTGTGCCCCAAAGCAGAAAAAAACCCAAGAAATTGAGTGAAAACAAGAATCAAATAAAGTATAGAAAAAGGAATTAATTGAATGGATTAAAATTCAAGTTTTCAAGGGCTGTGTTGTGACAAAAGAAAATGTAGTTTTGCTTAACAGAGTGTAAAACAGGGGATCAACCAAATTCTCCTGTAGGTGCTTCAACAAGAGCTTTGTATAACATTTCTTTCGGGGCTTGGTGTTGATCCCACCTCTTTCTTTCCAAGAAATCATAAATATTGCTTCAGTTAATTCAAAAAAATTTTTTTTTCTTTCTTCCTTAAGCCAGAAAACAGCAGGAAAAGAACTGTTTGGATCAAACACGACATTTCATTGTATCTGAAACAAAACATTTCAGTTTTGGCTTGGGGTGAATATTACACTATTTAAAAACACAACATTTGACCAAATCTCGCCTCATAATATCTTTGTTGAAACCCAAATATTTCCCTTCCAAAGCTTCAGAAATAACCCAGTTTTAATGAGGTGGAGTCCCACCCTTTTCAGTCTTCGGTTCAACACCAACTCACAAGTTGTTTTTGTCAAACTGAAAAATGCCCAGTTTGGGCACATCAGCTCAACATCTTCTGGGCCTTGCTTGGAGGAGAAGCCACTCTATGGCCCTGAGGTGAATTTTGGCTGCTTGACTTGGGCTGTCTCATGCCAGGGGATGGAGGAAGACACTGAGAAAAACTCAGTGATCCACTTTATTAATATTATTATGGGAGCCTGAGTGCTGCTGGTTTGGACATTGAACCATTAAAAAAACACAGGGGGCAAAACATTTACTCCTGGTTTCTTCGGATCTTTCTTTCGGCCTTCTCATTCCCCAGAACTTGGGGTGTGATTTTTCACCCTCCAATCCATGGCCAAGAGGAGCAGGAAGAGCTGATCATCCCCTCCCAAGACTGGAATATCTGGAAAACGTGCCATTATGGTCAGGGAGATGGAAAATAATATGAAACACTTGCTAGCAGCGTGTGGCGTAGAGACGTCGAAACCCACCGTAGTCATTGACTCCCAGATGGGTAAATGAACAACATGTTTCTATTCCTGTATTTAATTAAATCTTAATTATGCCACCAACGGGGTTCAAAACAGCTTTATGAAACAGCTCGCATGGATCCCAAGCTCCCATTGGCTGAGGGGGCTTTGAACTTGCAGAATTATCTCTCCCCCTAAAAAAGCGCACACGGCGGGGCTATAAAGCGTCTTTGCCAGGCAGCACAAAGCCCCACTCGGAGATTAAAAGTACATTCATGTCGAATACATTCATCTCAAGATATGGAGATGTCAAATTCCCAGTTGGAAGATGCTGGGACTGGGAGGGAGACTTTCCCTCCATGGAGGCTTTGCCTCTTACCTTTGTTGGTCCGTGGATGAAACAGCCCCAGAATAAACTCAACCAGCTCTAATTTAATTCTTCCACCAGCCCATCACGTGAGTTAATTAAAAGCAGCTGCTTGAAATATTCCTTTGAATTGTCTTTTTTTTTTTAAGTTGTTGTTGACAGAGGGCCCTTTATTGAAAAGAAATATAGAAATATTTTGGAGGGTCTTTCTCTTTCATTTTTTAGTATGGCAGCTAAAAACAAGAGCTTGGAACTGCATTTTCCCAAGGAAATCAGGTTTTTTTGCACTGGGAAGGCCCAGCCTAAATTTATCTCCCAGGCTCTTCTTCCAACTTTTAATGCCTTTAGTGCTTTTCAACTTGATATTCGGAACAAGGATCACATGGACACATCTCAGACCATCCAAGGCTCTCCCACCCTACAAGTCACAGGTTCAGAAAAAAGCACAAAGGACGTGAAAAATAAACCGTTACCAGATTCAACTTTTATTCAAATTTCATTCAACTTTCCTACTTTGTCAATGTTTTCTTTGGTGGACACTCACAACAACCACCAACTACCAAAGTCTTGGTCTGAAAAGACACTTTTTCCGTGCAGATCAGGGCAAAAGAAGGAAGATTATCTCGTTGTATTTGGAATTTTCTCCTAGGAGGAACTAAAACTTCTGCCGTTCCATTGGATAATCATTAGAAAAAAAGAATGAAATGCAGTTCACGGCTGGTTACATGAACTCTCTATTTTTTTATGGAGGCGATCAGAGCACCTCTGTATACACACGGGTGAGCCTCTGTGTGTACATATAACTAAAAAAAAAAAAAAACCAAAAACAAAAAAACCAAAACACTAAAAGAAAGAGAAAATGAAATAATAAAAAGAGAAAGTCTCCAAACTTCCCTGAGATTTTCTGTCCCAAATCCGTAATTTGGTCAGAGTTAAATTTTCAGAGAAAATTCTGAACTAGCAAGGGAAGATTTTAAATTTTAAACATTTTTCCCTCTTCCCTCCGGCTTTGATGGTATTTTTCAAGATGACTTCAAATTTCTAAGGAAAGTAGACAAGAAAACTCCTTTGATAGTGAAAAAAAATCAGTTGGGTGAGGGCACATAAATTCCCTGGAAACCCCAAACTTATTTCAATGTTCTGTTGGGTTGGATCAGCTGCATTCAGAAAAAAATTCCGACTGAAAATACAAACGTTCCTCAGGAAAATAGAGAATGGGAAAACTCCTGGATGGAAGAAATCCTGGCTGGGGACACCTTTGTATGCGTGGAAGGGATGTCTCCAAAGTGTCCTAAGCGCTGGGTGCTCCCAGGGATCTCCTGTTGGGATGCACCCACTCAGGAATAGAGGGAACCACCACCTTGCCAAGGTGACAAAAATCCTGGGAAAAGTGCGCATAGAAGCCTTTGTTCCCTTAGATTGGCCTTTTGAAACAAAATATGACAGGGAGGCCTTTGCTCCCATGGATTCCCATTTGGAATGGAATACCCAGTGCTCCCACTTCTTAGAAAATTGGATTTGCTGGGATATGAACACCCCTGACTGTCCTCTTTTGTCTTCAACCTGCTTTTCACTGATTTATCTTAAAAAGAGAGCAGAGTTTTTCTCAGCTTTCTCTTTTTTTTTTCCCCAGTGAGGCCTCACACTCCCTGAAATCTCCAAAATCGCTGACACAGTGCGCTCCTCCAGGAATCCAGAGCCTTTCCCACTGAGTTACAAGCTGCCAAGGAGGCTATATTATAACAAAAGGAGTTTTTATATCCTCCTGTAGGCAGAATGTTGGAAACTACCATGAAATGTGCATTATCTGAAGGCGATTTGTTGACGGTTCGAATCAACTCCTTTAGGAAATTTCCCGTTGATCCGTAAACACTGCATGGAGAAGGACAGAGACAGCAACAGTGGTGCAGGCGGTGTCTGAACCCTCTTGGCCTCAGTCCTGGGATTTAATATCTTAAGAACTCTTGTCCTTCTGAGTCACTGCAGGGAAGGAGCCAGGACTGCTCTTGTCACGTTGGGTGAGTGGCCCAAAATGCAGTTGTGGATCGCAGCTCAAGACAGGACTGGGTGACGCATCTCCATTACCACACAGATGCCATCGCTTCTTGGGGACCTTCCTGTTTAAAAATTAGAGGGAAAAATAACCCAGGGGGAAAAATGGGTGAAGTTGAAGAGGAAAGATTAAAGAGAAGGGTGAGGAGGGAGAAGTTTCAGGCAAATTTTAGTGGACTCAATGCAAGTGTCTCAAAATACTCCGTCATGAACAGGCTCAAGCCACCAAACAGACCCTTTTGGAATACAACCTGAATTTTCTCTGGATCAGCATGATCTGGCCAATCCCAGATTTCCTCAGTTGGGCTCCAAAAAGCAGGTGTTGTACCAAAGCAATTGTGCCTCTTGGGCTTCCTGCACCAACACTATGGAATGAAATGCAGGTTGTCACAGCAAAAAGGACACCAAATGGTCATATTTAAGAGTCCAGCCGATGAATCCAGAGGCTAAAAATTGGAATGAGAGTGATTTTTTGTCCCTCTGTGTTTTGAATCACAGGCAAAGCAGGTTTTGTAGATTGAGGTTGTCACACAAACCCATTCCATCCATTACTTTCCACTGATTTCCCTGAGAGAAGTTGCTGAGAAAAGAAGAAGAAAACTCAGGGGAGCAACAAATCTTCACATCCCTAAACTTAGACTTCAGTGATTCCTGCAGGTCCCTTAAGGGAAAACAACGTGTTTTCCCAGGTTTTGGCAGGGTAAAAACGAGCTGAGTGACTTTGTAGCTGCAAAAGCAGCACCTTGTGAGTCATCGGCTGCAATCCTCACACACAGAACTGCCAACTCCAGCAGCATTCCCAGTTTTCCTGCCCTTGGAACTGCAGATTCAGGCTGGCTTTGTCAGAGGGAGCTCCATCCCCACCCCCGGCTCCAATCTTCCCAAATCCGAGGCCGATTCCTGGCACGGACTTGGGAACAGGAAGGAGCCCTGTGAGATCTTCGGGTCCCAGCCCACGGCTTGCAAAGGAACACCAGGACTGCCCAGCCAAGGGAGCCGAGTTTTGCCACTCCAAAAAATTCCCTACTACGGTGCTTTCATTCCCAACTCCTTGCCAAGGGCTGGGGAAAGAGGGGAAAGGCTCTGTCATGCACTACCCCTCTCACAAGATCATTGATCCTTCTTTTTCTCAAAAAGATTAAAGGGGGAAAATATTAGGAATTGCTGGATAATGTAAGTAAAATAAATATATTCTGCACTTCCTGATTGCTCTGCTTTTCTGCTCACAGTGAGACCTTTCCGAAAGAAAAGAAAAAAGAAGCAAAGTAAAGGAGCGAATGAATTTGTCCCCAGATACATTTCTCTGGTTGTCTCCTAAATGTAGGAGGCATTTGTGTGAATATTTTAAATTAAAGTTTTGGATGGGGTACCTTCTTTTTAAAAAGTGAGGGGTAAAAATACAAGAAGGAATTTAATTGTTCTCTGGGGGAAAAAATGTGGGCAACCTGAAAGACTTTTGCATTCATTTCCAAATTAAAACAGAGCAACAGTCCCTTGCTGTGAAACACTGAGGGGGAAAACATTCAAAATGCAACTTGCAAAAATGACGATCCCGATTTTTGTGCAAGACGCGTTTTCCAGCGAAAACAAGAAGAAAGAAAAAAAAAAGAACAAATCTTATCAGTGACATGTTTTGCTCCCTGCTATCCAACAGCCTCTTTATTTTTAACCCCAGAGATTTGTATCTGGGTCAAAAGCAGGACTGCCCTCCCTCCTCCCCCAGATAGGCCGAGCCTATCATTCCTCAGGTTAAATGCATTTTGCAAAACTCTCCTTGGGTCAGTGATTAGGCCGAGCTCAAGGCCAATTCATATTCCATATGAAGCCCTTGGTCCAGTCCTAGAGACGAGCCAGAATATCAAATATACCCCAAACTGGCCTATTTAATGATATTTAAAACATATGGCACGACAACAGCCTCTGTGTTTCCAGAGCTTCACGTGTGCGTGTCGCTGAGCCGCTGTGCTTTGTAATGAAAATATTAGGACACGTTGGATCCCCATCCCCCTCCCCCTTCCCTCTGCCTGGAAGGATTTCATCATGTGTCTGCTGGGCTCTGATTTTGTTATTTATCTCTGCTGAGTGTCTGACAGATGTTTGCTTGCACATTTCTACGGCACCGGCCCCTCTTCATTCCTGCTGAACTCATCAGGAGCTGATTCGACCCCGTTTCTCCCAGGGGAGAAATCCTTCTGGGAATGGAGCTGAGAACAACATTGGGAACATACTGGGGGGTAAAAAAACCCATGCCACCTCACTCCTCTACTTTCTGCCACACAGCAGAACGAAGGTGGCAACACAGAGATATGCTCCAGGTCTGGGGGTGTCGCGGTTCACCGATGGCACTTCAGAATCTGAGCACATCTGGGTTGGTTGATTGACCCAAAGTTGCCCTGGAAAAAGCCCATTTTTCTGCTGGCAGGCTCCTGTCAGCACAAGAAAGCACTTGAAAACCATCTCCTCACACATCCCTCAACTGCACATGATGCTGGATGCAACTTTTCCAAGGATTTCAGTTTAAAACCTCCCTCAGTCCTCATCCCTGGGAGTGTTTTAGCAAGAGGGTAATAAGCAGCCATGCTTTTAAAACTGTGGTGTCAGCACGGTCAGGGTGGAGTTTGATCTTTTGTAAGACTTGCAGTTAGAACTGCGGCATCGAGCTTCTGCTTTCCCCCAAATCAAGCTTTTCCTGCTTCCTTTAGGAAGTCCTCAACTTCCTTGAACTCAAGTTGGTTTTTCTATTTGCTTTCTCAATCAGTCTGGCAGTGAAAAAAAAAACGAAACAACCAAACCCACAACCCAAGCAGGGAGCAGCTCCAATTACAAAATATCCGAGCTCTGGTTGCACAACATGCCGTGAGACGCTGGCGTTCCAAGCTTTTCATTTAGGCTTTGCCTCGTAAGCTCCAAGGTATGTGTCCTACCAGCCATGCCAAAGGTTTGGAAAGTGTTCCTTGTGCTTGCGTGGCAAGGAACTGGAGATCTTAGAGACCTTAGAGGTCTTGGCTCTTTATCTGCCCCCCAAATCTCACAGTTCCCAAGGTAAGGCAAATCCAAGGGGGGTGGAAGTGACACATTTGTCCAGGGCTAAGTTCTCTCTTCTCCTCAGGTGACTTTCCATATTTCCCTATTTTTAAAAAGACCTTTCCAGTGGACAACATGTTTTTATGGAGCTACGCTCTGTCTATGTGACTGTGAACATCTTGGTGGAAGGACTACTCATGGAAGTCAGGTGGTTTTATTGGAATTTATCAGAAATGTCCCACATGCCTCCTGGAAAGGCCCCCAGAAATAGTGGTTGGAAGTGTTTTCCCAGTTTCACTGTGGATTTGTGGTGTTCCCAGGATGTCACTCTTGAGCAGCTCTTTTAAGGAAGAATGTTAAAGGAACCTTGTAAACTCTCATCTTGTTTCCACCTTCAGTCCTCCCAGGATGGAGGATCATCTCTCCTGCTTGGATTTGAGTTTCTACCCAAGATGAGCTGGACCTCTCCCTTAATTTCCTACCATCCTCAAGCAAATGGTTTATCCCTCTGCTTTCCCCTTCCCTCAGTGGGAATAATTTATGTTGGAGAAGGCCTCTGAGAACACCAAGTCCAACATCACCCTAATTCCAATCCCAAAATACCTCCCTCCCAACAAGGGGGGCAACTACAGAAGAACTGCATTAAAACCCACCACACACATCTATTTTCAGAGCTCAGGGTGACTTCTCCACCTTGGTGCTTCCCTAATTCCCTCTAAATGAAAGGCTGCATCCCGAAAATGGAGCCTTTGAAGCCACCTCGACCTGTTATTGCTTTTTCAGGCTCTATCAACATCCTACAGATGGTTCTGTCACGAGCACAACTCTTTTGGTGTCATCCCCACACGCAAAATATGAGCCAGCTCATAGAAAGGATCTTCCAGCTCCATTTCCTCCATGTGTTATTTTTATGTATCTTCCAGGGAAACGCGACTGGAGAATTTGAATTTAATAAGTGCGGGATATGGGGCACTATTAAGGCTTCAAAGTAACAATCAAGCCCCAAGTGACGGATCAAAGGGCTAAAAAAAAAATAAAATATTGCAGGGAATGATTGGCCCTTCAGGAACCTGAGATACTGCTACTGGATCCCTTCTCCAGCCCCTTTGGAAGGGCAGATGTTATTAAAGGTCTGTGCAAAGCCTGCTGAGAGCAACATAAAGTTTTTCTGCTGACTCTGCAAGTTGTGGATCAGCCTCGGAGTCACCTGACAGAGCTGGTGGTGGAACCCACAGTAAACTCCATCCAAAAGCGCCCGAGAGAAGGAAATGAAACATCACAGGAGTATTGAGGCCAGAAAAAAAATAAAAATAAATAGCAAAGCTCAACTGATAATAAAAAAACTCGGGGAGGTTCAGGCTGAGGACAGGTATGTTTTATAGAATTCCAGAATACTCTGAGTTGGGAGGGTGGGGTTCAGCTCTACTCCTTCAACATCTTCAAAGATGTTTGGAGCTAAAATCCACAAAAATGCAATGTTTGCTGGTTGTGGTACAAAGGGAGCTGCCAGGCAGTGGCTTGGGTTTAATATGAGGATGGAAAGCTCAGGACACCTGAGGGAGGTCTGTAAGAAACATGGAGAGGGACTTTAGATAAGGCTCGGCAGGGACAGGACAATGCGAATGTCTTCCCACTGCCAGAGGGTTAGATGAGATATTGGGAAGGAATTCCTGGCTGTAAGAGTGGTGAGGTCCTGGCACAGGCTGCCCAGAGAAGCTGTGGCTGCCCCATCCCTGGAAGTGTCCAAGGCCAGGCTGGAGCAACCTGGAATAGTGGAAGGTGTCCCTGCCCATGGCAGGGATGAGCTTCCAGGTCCCTTTCAATCCAAACCATCCTGAGATTCTGTGGTACTCAAAGCAAGCCCCCCTTTCCCAGCCAAGGACAACAGGGATGCTCCGGAGTGAGGGAAGGATACCTCGGCTCCTGGAAGCAACAGCTTAGAAGGTTCATACCTGCTCCCTCATCCAAACCCTACACACGCAGCTCCACAGATGTTTTGCAGGAATTCTCTTCCTGTGCCTTTGAGGGGTGCAGCTGTTTCCCTAATAATTTCATTTCCATGCTCCACAGATGTTCCTGGATGGAATTTCGGTCCTGTGGTCACCTCCAGAAGACTCGTGCTGTGGTTTGTGATGACCAGCACAGCTAAAGGTTGTTGTTCCTAAGGAAACAACAATATTTCAGGAACACCTATCCAAGTTGGGATTTTGGGGGGTTGTTTCTTTTGAATTCAACCAACCTGAAGTTTGGAGGTTTCGTTTGTTTGTCTTGGGACTTTTCACCTGACTGCTTTTGAAAGTGATGGTGGGACTTTCCTGCTTTTCCTCCCCAGATCTCACTTGGAATGTCAAGCCTGGATTTGTGGAAGGTGCCAGAAGCAGAACTTGATCTTTTGGGGGTTCAGTTGAACCTTTAACAAAACCATCTCTTCTCCTCAAAGTTTATTCAGGTGCTCGAGCTAAACAGGTGTTGCTAAAGACAAAGAAAAAAGGCTTTAATCAAACTAAGACAAATCATTTCCTCTCTCAGCTGAGCAGATTTGGCTCTCCCTTCTGATGTTGAGTGTAATTATTATTTTTTCTCCTTAAATGGGAGATTTCAACCTTTCAACATCAAATGAAATACCAAAGTGAAACCAAATCACAAAAAACTTATTCAGAAAGTCCCAGCCCATCACTGCTGGAGAAAAATAAACTGGAGGTAAAGGTCTCAGATTTTAAGGTGCCTGATTT
This sequence comes from Pitta sordida, assembly GCA_013390025.1. Lineage (NCBI taxonomy): Eukaryota > Metazoa > Chordata > Aves > Passeriformes > Pittidae > Pitta > Pitta sordida. The sequence goes on from WEKX01011149.1 coordinate 150,369, forward strand.
TCAAAAATCCATCATATTTTCTGGGGAATTTTGGCAAGTTTCTCAAAATGTTGGTCTATTTAGACCAACAAAATGTTGGTCTATCCCTCAATAATGAATCCTGTTGGGGTTTTCTTATCACCTTTGCAAAAATCTCAGTGGGCATCCAGAAGGTTCGCCAAGGGGATTCCCTTCCCTCTTCCAGGCCACTTAAAGACATGGAAGGAAGGGACAAAGCACCCAAACCTTGAGGCAGAAAGTGGAGCTCCCTGTTTTAAGAGGAAGAAGATTAGAGGAGGTTGAGTTGGCCCAACCATGACAGTGACCAAACCAGTAGAACTCTTTCCTTCTGGTACAGGAAAATAAGCTCCTATCCCTAAGATTCCCTAACTGGGAATTGGAATACACCTCCAAATCCCACAGGAAATTACAGGAGAATTCCAGTGCTGCGGGATGAGAAACAAGGGCAGATGTTGCCTCTTGTTATCTGGAGGAGCTCCAGGGTTTGCAAACTCTGAGGGGCTCAGGTATCAACTAAAGCCAAGGTGAAGTTCAGACCTGGTCTAAAACCTTCCAAAGGATTGATTTTAACTGTTCCCATCCTCTTCTCCTGGGAAATTCGGTTTTTCTCACTTCAGAATCCTTCACAAACTTCCTCTTATTTTACCCTTGCATTCAAAATTGTGATTTTTTTCCCTCAAAGCCTGACTATTCTCAGAATCCCAGTGGGGTTCAGCACAGCCTGAGCTGGTGCCACCAGTGGATGCCCTGAACTCCTGGGAGGGCTTTTCCTTCTCCAGGCAGAGCTCCCGTAGTGATCCATGTCCTAATTCTGTTTTGCTTCCCTCTCCCCAACACCTGAACTGCCAAGTGCTGCTCCTTGATGGTTAAAATTGTGGAGTCAACAGTTAAATTCTATCCTCTGCGTTTAAAACTTTGCCTGGAAAAAGACTTTGAAGTGGATTTATGGGAAAAACAATTAATTTCTCTTTTCACCTCACAATTTAATGAACCACAGGGCTGACCTCCAGGGTCCTGGTTAATCCTCAAAAATACCAAAATGCAGCATTATGAGACACAATACTTTGTGCTTTTTCTTTCTGGGCTTTCCAGCCACATGAATTCACAGTAACTCTGGATTTCAAGAGAGAGGTGTTGGGTCCAAAACAGGACATGGACAGAGGAACACGGTGTTTAGAAAGGCCAGGAATATTTTCCACCCTGGGATCCTTCCAATCCGTTTAGAGGGTGGAAAGTGACCAAGTCACACCTCCATGAGGGTGGGGAGGCCCTGGCACAGGTTGCCCAGGTTGTTCCATCCTCGGAAGTGTCCAAAGCCAAGTAGGAGCAATGCGATCCAGGGGAAGGTACAACAACATTTTATGTTTCAATCAAAAAAAAATTAGGAGCATCCTGACCCTTCTATCAGTGCTCAAACGCTGTTGGAACACTCAGGCTTGGCTTTGGATTCTCCAGCGTGTTGGTGGGAAGCCCTTCCTTCCTCATTCAATGAGGCTGGAGATAGAGGAGAATAAAGCATTTCCCATGCTTTGAATTTGGACCAGTATTTTCAATTTTCCAAGCCCAGGTTTTCAGCTACTGCCGCTGCCACCTTCCAAAAAGAGGGGAAAAACCACAACTCTGCCTTCCCCGTGGATTCCCAGGGAGACATTCCACTCCCATCTGCAATTAGTGGTGGCCTCAGGCAAGTGATCTAAAATAGAAATGTTATTTTTGGAACCCTGATTGCTACTACTTTTTAGTCTCCCCAGTGCCAGTTCTTTTTGCTTTGCGCTCTCATTAAAAGCAGAACCTGCGACTGCGGTGCCGCTGCCTCCAGCAGGACACACGCTGTCATTCCAGTGCTCCCAAGGAGAAATTACATGGATTTCTAACCCTGCCAGCAAGAAATGATCTGAGGATCTGAGGTGCTACATTCAGTGCTGGAGGCGGAGATGTGGCTCCTCCAAATTGTCCTTGTCCTCCTGATGGGGGAGACTGGATGTGCAGGTGGGAATGGGTCCTCCAATGGCCTAATCCTGGAGATCCCAACCCAATGCCTGCTGGTGCCACTGGAGGTCTCTCTGCTTGTGTCAGAGAGGGTTCAGGTCAGGAATTCCAGCCTGGTTCTGGCATATCCGTGACTTTAAATCTCGCAGAAGTTACCAGGATCCAGAAGCACCTCTCCTCTCCAAGATGTGCTCCAGTGGGACATTCCATCCACAGCTTCTCTGGGGAACCTGTGCCAGGGCTTCCCCACCCTCATGGCCAACAATTTCTTCCCAATATCCCGTATAACCCTCTGGCAGTGGGAAGCCATTCCCTGTGTCCTCTCCCTTCATCCTATGTCCCAAGTCCCTCTCCAGCTCTCCCAGAGCCCCTTTAAGCCCTGGAAGGGGCTCTAAGGTCTCCCCAGCATTCTCTTCTCCAGGCTGGACAAGATGGGCCTGAAAGTTCATGCCTTGCGTGGAGCTGCCCCCTTCCTACAGGAGATGGACAAATGGCATGTGGGCTTTTCTCAGGAGAAAGGCTGGGAAAACCTCTAATTCCTTCCCTTTTTTATTGTCATTCTCCTGTAAAGTTTTGCCTGAAATTTCCAGGCTCCTCAAGCACCAGGTTGAGGGATCCAGGTGGAGCCCCCCAAATCGAGGAGAGAGCTGCCACCTTTCCCTTCCCATTGCCTTTGCCAATCCAAAGAACACCTTGCCCTTGGCTTCATTGATTGCCGGGATATCTCGCAATGGGAATCGCTGCTTTGGGTCGGCCTCTCCCTCCCTGGCGCCTGCTGCTCCAAGGGTTTGGAATGGAGGAAGCAGAAGGGAAGAGAGGGCACATCAGCTGGTAACAGTTCAGAACCAGATGTACATTCCTGCACAAAACTCCGACGTTACCGTATCCAATTACTTCAGAAAAGTGCTCCACTCCAACCGTCTTATCCCTAAAGCCTCTCCCTCCCTACATTTTGCCTCTTATCTGAGCTGCTCCTGTGCTTTTGATTATAAACTTGTCACTGCGGGGCGAGTTCTTCAGGAATATCCGGCCACGGAGCGACACAAGGGATACGGGAACAAAGCCCTCCGGGAGAAGCACAGCAGCACGTGGAAGATGCTGCTTTTAGTGAGTCCTGCACAGGCACTAAGGAATTATTCCCTAAAAAGTGTGAGGGAAAAAAAGAGGAATCAGCTTAATTAGACCTGGCTGCAGGTTCAACACTTGAAGTCATTTAGAAATGGGATGTTCTTGGAAGGAGGGAGGCAGTGAGCACAATATCTTCTTTACTTCCAGTTTGCTCCACAACTTGGCATTCCCAGTAAGTTCCCCAACAAAGGGGAGCTGGAAGAGCAGCTCTGGATTCCCTTTACTGTCAGGACACCCAACTTTTCCTGGCTTCCCACAGAAAGCACAGGGAAGGGTGGGAGGAGGCAGAAATCCAAACCTTCTCCTGTGCAGCAGAGAGGGATCCAAGGGGCATTTACTGACCAAGTAATTGGATAATTGAGTTTCTTCCTATGGAGAACAAGTGCTGCCCCTAAATCCCAGGATCCATTAGGGGGAATTTTAGGAGCCTGGTAACAGCAGCAGCATCTTAGTGGGTGTTACACTCAACCAAGGAATTAAAACTCCCACTGAAACTACTTTTTATATCCGTTTTTATTCCTGACCTCCTTCCCACCCTGGTGTGGTAGGATGCACCCACCTCATCCTGCTTTTCCAGCCCTACCTTTGGGATGATATCCTTGGAGCCGGGCTTGGAGGCTCCAGAATTCCACCCCAGCCAAGTCCCACCATAAATTCCCTGCCTAAGGAATCCTGCCTTGGACTAAAAAGCTTTGCACATCCAGAGGTTATGCAGCAACAATCCCCTTAGGGCAAATCCTGCTGGGATATGCAAACCCTCCTTTGGTCTCCTTTGCAGAAGCTGTGCAGGGTTTTCTTTAATTAATTTAATTTAATTAATGTATTGAATGTATTTAGTTAATTTATTCAATTTAATGTGTTTATTTAATAGTATTTATTTAGTATAGAGGAACAAGTGTCTTCCCTGCTGATATTCAGGCACATCCCAGAACTCCAGGAGAGCCGGCTGAACCAGGATCACCCTCCTTTTCCCACCACGACTCCAGTGGGATTTCCAGGAGCTGTGTGTGTCCTGCTGTGCCCATCCTTTTATGGGATGGGTCCAGTGCTCATCCCAAAAGGCAAAGTCCAGCTGGGAACTGAGCATTTGGAGATCCATCTACACAGTCCACCTCCCTCTCCAGCTCCTGGCCCCTGGAAGGGTCAAGTCCCATCCCATGGAAACACCTCAGTCCCTGGGGAATCACGCCCTGCCTTTGGTGGTCATGGTAGGGCAATAAAAAGAATAGGAATGTTGGCAGGGCAATAAAAAGAATGGGAATGTTGACAGGGCAGGGGGAGAGGAGAGGCAGCAACAGCAGCTCCGCGTCCACTCCCAGCTCAGGATCTGCTCCTGTTGCGCCTGGTGCTCCCAAAGAGCTCCAGACATCCCTGCTCCCTTCCTGGGAGCTCCGGGTGCTCAGCCCCACATCTCACCTATCCTCCTGAGCTCCACATATCCCTGCAAATCCACCAGAAACACAGAACCTGTTCGCTGGGAAAACCAGGCTCTTCGTGTTTGAAAAGCGTAGGTGCCCCTCCAGTCTTCCCTAAATTCTTGGAGACTCCTAAATAACCTGAAACACCACCCCAGCCCATTGTACTCATGGAATTCCAGGTCTGGGACACAGACACACCCCTGGGACCCACCCATTGATCCCAAATGTTTCAGAAAAGCTGGATTTGGGGTGGGAGCGGGAGTGACACCCGTCCTGCCTGAATCCCTGGAGTCTTGGATTAAAAGTCAATTTGCTCCATTTTCAGACTTCTGTGCTGCACCTGAAAACTTTTTCCTTTGGAAAGCAAACCCAGGCTATCCCGAGAGGTTTCCTCGGGAAGTTTTTCCATTACAAACATCACCTACCAGGAGTGCAGTCAGCCCCAGGCAAGCCAAAAATTCCTTCTCCTACCAAGAAACGCTTTCCAATCAAACCAGCCATTATTTTTTTCCATTAATGAGTGTTGATAACTACTGGAAAACTTTGCAAAGAAACCCCATTCCAAAGTAATTTTTTAGGGGATACAGCATCAAAGTTTTATGAGTTTCTTTTGACTTGCTTCTATTTTTTTTATTATTATTGTTGCTTGATTTTATTTCCCTGCTCCGGACTGAAAACACGAGCTTTGCCGTTCAGGAATGCGCCTGTTCCTGCAATTTGGGAAATCAGGGATCTAAATCTGATTTTGCTCTGTCTCAAGTCCATGGGAGTAAGTGGTGTTTTCCCACATTTCCCCACCCCACCAACTCCCCCACGGTGCTATGGAAAGGAAAAATAGACCCATGAGTTTGGGTTTTGCTGGATTAAAACCCCTGCTCGCACAATTTTGGCGTGCTGGGATATCAGGAATTCAACAGAAGGACATTGTGGAGGAAAAAAATTCCTCCTACCTACCTCAGCTCCTGATTCCCTAAAATTCCCTGTTTAGTATTTAATGGAGATGGGGGAAAAGTGGGGGGAAAGGGGGATAAGATACAGGGCCAGAGGCCTCTCCATGGGTTTTTCCACAGACTATTTCCAACTGATCCATGTTTTGCGCTGGGTTGGGGTTGGAGGAGTTTTCCCCACCTGCCCCCAAACCTCCACCGTTTCCTGTGGAGGTTTGGGGGCACACTCCTAGCTCTGAGTGTGTGTCCAGGGGAATTCTGCTATTCCAAAGTCACTCTGTGGGATAGAGAGGCAGATCGTCATCCGATCCCCACAGGACAGGGGGTTTAGCATCCAGGGGGGAAAAATAGGGAATCTAGGGGTGAAAATTAGGGAACACAGGGGCGAAAATTAGGGAATTCAGCGGTGAAAATAAGGGCACCCCGGGGGGAAAAATTGGGAAAACAGGGGTGAAAATTAGGAAACACAGGCGTTAAAAACAGGGAACCCAGGGGTGAAAATTAGGGAACATAAGGGTGAAAAATAGGACACTCAGGGGTGAAAATTAGGGAACATAAGGGTGAAAAATAGGACACTCAGGGGTGAAAAATAAGGAAAACTGGGGCAAAAAATAGGGCACTTGGGGGTGAAAATGAGGGAACATAGGCATGAAAATCAGGGAAAACATGGATGAAAAGTAGAGCACTCAGAGATGAAAAATAGGGAATGCAGGGGTGCAAAATAGGGAATCCAGGGGTGAAAAATAGGGAACCCGGGGATGAAACTTAGGGCACCCAGGGGTGAAAAATAGGGTATTCAGGGGTGAAAATTAAGGAACACAGGAATGAAAAATAGGTCCCCATTCTGTAAAAATGGGCCACAATTGTTCACACTCCGCTCCCTGATTGGCTCAAGGAACCTCCACAGCCCTTCCATGGATTTGGGAATGGGACCCTTGGAATCCCAGGAGACACAACAACCCCCACAGAACCCCTGGAGGGAGGGGGGTTCATAATGGAAGGGTCCTGCAAATCCAGCAGCTCTGGGGGCGTTGGGCAGCTCTCTTTTATTCGAGGTGCATTCCCAAGATTTTAGTTAAGTGTAACATAAAACTGTGAAAGTTTAGGAGGGGAAAAGCCTTCCTCCCACCGACCTGCTTGGCCAATCAGGAGGGAGCCCCGCACCTCCCTCACTTCTGACAACTATTTAGCAACCGAGCTCAGCTAAAGTTTCCAAAAAGTTAGAATAACTTCCTCTCTCCGAGACCTCAATTTTATTTTTTTTTTTCTTCTTCTTTTTGCACAACCCCCGGTCCTTGAAATAAGAGCCTTTCGAGCAACCTGGAAAACGTTTGGTCAGCAAAAAAAAAAAAAAAAAAAAGGAAAAAAAAAAGGCAAAAAAAAAAAAAAAGAGTTGCAGAAAGCTTCCAAAGGATCTGTCTCAGGAATTTAAAGCACATTTAAGACACACACACACTCACATAACATAAGGAGGGGGGGAAAGGCTCTTCCCCTCCCTTTTTTTTTGCAGAAAGCATGGAAGAAAGCTCCAGTTCTCCTGTTTCCCCTGTGGATAGCTTGGGGACCAGCGAAGAGGAGCTGGAAAGGCAGCCAAAGCGATTTGGCAGGAAGAGAAGATACAGCAAGAAATCCAGCGAAGATGGCAGCCCCAACCCAGCGAAGAGGGGGAAAAAATCCAGTCCCAGCTCCCAATCTTACGAAGAACTCCAAAGCCAGAGGATCCTGGCCAACGTCAGGGAGAGGCAGAGGACTCAGTCGCTCAACGAAGCTTTCGCCGCCCTGAGGAAAATCATCCCCACGTTGCCCTCGGACAAACTGAGTAAAATCCAGACGCTCAAGCTGGCGGCTCGGTACATAGACTTCCTCTACCAGGTGCTGCAGAGCGACGAGATGGACAGTAAGATGACGAGCTGCAGTTACGTGGCTCATGAGAGGCTCAGTTATGCCTTCTCCGTGTGGAGGATGGAAGGAGCGTGGTCCATGTCGGCCTCCCACTAGCCACCGCCTGAAGGACAAGCCCGAAAGAAAAGGGGGTAGGTGCTCATTTTTTTCTTCTCCTGGAGGATGATCCCATGGTTGTTTGTGCCTCAGTTTCCTTCCTTAATCCACAGGATGGGTGGTGTGGAGGGAGGGTGGTGTTGCATGAGGGACACCATTGGTAATGAAATCAAGGGAAGGGTAAAAATGAGATAATGTCACGTTTGGAGGGGAGGGGGGTGTTAAATGAAAATAAGGCTGCTTTTGCTCTGTGGGGATGGGGCAGTGAGAGGGGACACGTGGGGAGAATTGGGTGATGAGGGAAGAAGAAGAAAATGTTGCCGCATGCGACTCACCAGAAAGCTGGGAAGGGTTTGGAGAGGAAAAGGGACAAGAGGCTGAGGAGGGGGATCTCAAACAGCTGCTGCCAGGGGTGCCCACACCCCAAAAATCCTGTGGTGGCCCAGGGGGGGACCAGGACCTACATGGGGTTCTGCCACAGGGTTGCCCCAGGTTGGGTTTCTCCTCCAAGAAACAAGCAGCAGATGCTGGCTGTGTAACCCCAGGCTGTGCCCCTTCCCCCTCACACACCAAAAACTGACTGAAAATGGGAGAAACTTTGCTAAATTTTCTTATTTGTCCAGTTTCCCTTCCCCAAAACGCCGGCGAAGCAGCTGCTGGTGTGGGACGTAGTTTCTTATTTACTCTCGCAGTTAAATTCTTCCATTAGCAGCAAACGACTTCCTCTTCAGCTGCCTTTGTAATATTCGGAGAGGGAGGAATAAACAGTAAGAAAGGAGGGGGGGGGAAAGGCTTTTAATAACCCCCCTCATCTCCAGCTAATTAAGCAGAGCAGCTCTGCTCTGTGTCAACCGGGCTTTGCCTTTGGCGGGGGTTGGGACATAAAACAGAGCCCACGAACCCATTTCACGGAGCAAACACTCCAAAGGGAAATTCTCCCCACCGCCGCGGTGATGGAAAAATTAAATAATTTCATCCTGGGGAGAATTGAAGGGGAAGTTTGTCCCAGCCCATTGGTTGGGCTTTTTTTTAAAGGGGTAAATCCATCTTTGTTTGGGCAGTTCCTTTGAATGAACAAAAAAAATGAATTGGGGTAAAAAATTGATGCAGCTGCAGCACCTGGTTTAAAAAAGCCAAAAAATACACAACCAGGATTTACTAGTGGTGTAAACCAGACCTAAAACCATTTGAGAAACCACGTCAAGTAAACGCTTCCATCCCATCCTGGAATGGTTGGGAATTTGCTGCAATGAAAGTGTCCCCTCACTGTTTTAAGAAGCCCTTGAAAGTTTAATCTGTCTCAAAATTAGTTATTGCACTTATTCCAGCTGCCTGTTGGTTAGTTTTATTTAAACAGGTAATGCTGCTCTCATGGGCTTTACTGCTGTTACCGGTTTTACTCTTTTCCACACCGTGCCCCAATTTCAGCTGCAAAATCAGAGTTTTTATAAAGTCAACCCCACTTTCTAAACCAAAGTGCGTTTTCCCATGTTACAAAAAACTGCAGAAAACAGATGAAAAAAAACCCTAAAAAAATAAAAAAAGCCACAAGCAAAAAAGCCAGGCTTCTTGTCAAAAACAGATGTAAAATGTCCCAAACACATATTTCTTCAGCAGTTTAGATTGGCTGAGCAGCAAAGTGCTGGGCTGGAACAATGAATTTATTCTGTTGTTTCCCAAATGATGTGTTGCCATTAGCCAAGGATGGTTGGGAATCCGTTATCTCGGATCAGGACAGGGCAAAAACTGGTTTGGTTTTTTTCTTAAACCCAGATTTCAAAAGAGCCTTTGGTTAAATTATTCCCATCGATCTGATGAGGTGGATTTTAGATGTAGGTATTTAGATTTGTCCCCCCCTAAAATAATCGAGAGCGACATTTTGGAGCAAGATAGAACCAAAGCCCGGCGCGTTCTGAGCTTGATTTTGAGGGAATGGGAATTTCGTCGTATCCTGACTTGCAACCTGGTGCTTCGAGGTGGTTTTTGCTCGGCGGGTCGTTTTCCAAATTTCTCCCAGATTTCCCCCTTTTCCCGGTGCCTGGGTGAGCGGGAACACGCGTGCGGTTGAACTGTTGAAAACGTTGTTGACAAATGGCCTGGTGCGGAGCGGTGTCAAATTCGATCCTTTATGGCGACACAAATTCCCTCTGCCAGGAAAAGGAAAACCGCTCCGAGATCCTCGAGGAACACTCGGAAACCAGGGGGGATTCACTTGGGTGGTGGGACATGGGTTTGTCGTGGTTGGAGCAGGTTTATGGATAACAGAAAGAACAAAAAATCCTGCCTGAATGTGGGAGCAGCTCCTAAGGAGCTGGAAGCACCACAAACATGGGTTGCCAGCCTCTCTTTTCCTGTGGTTTTGGGAAGGGATAAGCAAGGAAAGGTTTTCTCCTTGCAGGAGCAGTCGTTCCCCTTCAGCTGCGAGTAACATAAAAAGCAGAGGAGCCTTTGGATTAGAAAATCTGGTGCCTTGGGAATTGAGAAAATGCCACCTGGCCCCTGTGAGCGCCAGCAGGTCGCTCCTCTGGCCTCCAGAGGTTTTCCTGTTCTGTTCCACAGAATTCCAGGCAACTCACTCTCGGAGTTTCAGGAGAAACAAGCGCAGCTTTGAGCTCCAAGGGTTGCCATGGGATGTTTAAGCTGAGCTTTCCTTCCTCTCCCCAAGTCCTCCTTCCCGGCACCTGCAGCCCTTCCCCTTGCAGCCACTTTCCAGAGGTTCAAGATGCCCTAAACTAAAAGAAAAATCAGGAAAAATTCATCATGTTTCCTGGAATTCCACTCAGTCGGAAAAAATTGGGATGTCAGGATGGCCAGCAGGGTGCAAAGGACAATGCAGCCCTAAGCCTTGCACCAGTAAGACCAGTTTGCCAACACCTCCTTTCTTCCCACCAACTGGGGATGAGCCTTTTGGGCTGGCACTGCCATTAACAACACCATTCCCATTTTTCCATGCTGGAGAAGCCATGTGCAACCTTGTATTTGATCCACCGTCCCTTCAGAATTCCAGTATAAAATCCCATTTTCTCCTTCAGGGAAAAAACAGATGTTTTCTCTCCTAGTTTTGGGGACTAAAAGCTTATTCCTGAGGGAGCAGCACAGTGAGCTGGGGGTGTAGTGGCACTGCCACTAAACCTTTGTTGCCCCCAGATCCCTGGTTTTTTCCAACTTATCCTTCAAAAAAAACGTAAGGAAGGATTGTAAAGTTTGGTATTTACATTAATGGGCTTGTGACTGAAGGGGGGGTTTCATCCCAGCGCGTTTAAAAGCCCAGGAAAATCCATTTGGGAGCCTCTGTTTACGTTCCTGTCTTTCCTTGGGAAAGGATAAATCTGTTCCCCAGCCACCAGATCCCAACCAGGCAGCCGAAAAAACTCCGGGATCGTTGAAAAAAAAGAAGGGGCAGGGAAAACGCTGAGGGGAAGGAGGCAAAAATAAATGAATTATCCATCAGAAAGGGCTGGAGACACGGGGAAAAATGTTGGATCAAAACCCAAGGAGCCGCTTGGAAAAACATGTTTGTTACTTAATCTGCCCGAGGCAGAGCTGCGGGGAAAAAAAATTCCTGTCAGGAATGATGTGCCTTGAAGGGTCATTAAGGGAAAATTCAAGGCAGACATTTGGGTTAAGTAGAACTAATTTGTCTCCAAATTACTCATCCTCACACCCTGGAATTTTAAAAGTGAAAACAAAGGGAAAGACTGAAACCTTTGCAACCTCCCTTCACATTCCTTCCCGGGGTTTTTGGGAATATATTTCATGGAGCGATAGGTAGCGGTGATAAATCAGCCCTGGAGATCAGAGCCGGGAATAATCCTGGAACCGCGGCTGGAATCTCTCTTTTTTTTTTTTTTTTAATTTTTTTTTTGCGGGGGGGACATTTCATGTCACTCATTCCCCTTCCAGTGATAGAGTTATTTTTATGGCCGTATTCCCTGGGAATCATTTCCATGTGGTTCGGCTCGACTTTGAAATCTCGGAGCCCGGAATCTCCAGGATTTATGTCTTGCTGGAGAGCCGTAGGGATACAGTTGGATGAAGCCTCGAACATGGAAAGAAGGGAAGGCACCACAAACACGGCGAGCTCGACTTGTCGTCCGGGAATTCCAGGGATATTCCAGGGAGGAGAAAATTGGGTAGAGGGAGGCGAGGGGAAGGCTGATTAAAGCTCTGATCCCCCCCCCCCAAACATCTCTGAGAATTCCCGCTGCTCTGGATTGACTTCTTTAGGATAATTTGGGAGTGAGAAAAGCCAAGGAACCCTCCGGCTGCTTATTAGCGGCCTCGTGCTAATTAGTGATTAATTGTTGAGAATGAAAACGGTAGAAATATTTGCCAGGGATTAAAATAATAATAGTAAATAGCAACAAGAGACAGTGCTTAATTAGATTTGAGGTGATCACTCAGCAACAACAACTAATCACACACAAATAGCTAATTAACTCAGCCAGTTAATAAATCAAAGCCTTTCCCTCACGTCCATCCTTTCAACCGCTCCCAAACGGGATAAAAACCGAGGTGAGGTGCCTGGTGTCTGGGTATTTTTAACCCCCGTGGCAACAAGGGCCATTCCCTTGTCCTTCTCCAGCTGGTTGTGCATCAGAAAAGGTGGGAATTCTGGGAATCAGGGCTCTGGAAGCTCGCTGGGATGTGCTTCTTTTCCTGCCTTAAAACAGGGAATTTTGGGGGAGTTGCTTGGAGTTTTATCCATGATCTGTGTTCCTGGGAGGGGACACAGGGTTCCCTCTGAGGGTTTGGGATTTAGCACTAAGGAAGGTTTTCCTGTGGGAAGGGGAGGAAAATAAATTGGGTTTGCTCCATCACATCGAGGGAAGCAGCGTCAGGAACTTGGTAGTGGAGGTGGAAAGAGGACAGGGAGGGTTTTGTTCCCACTTCCATGAAATATTGAATAAGGAATAAGTGCTCATCTCTTGGGATAACACTCCCAGTGGCCTTTAGATCCCTGAATTCTCCAGATGATCCTGGAGATCCCCAGATCTGAGCCTTTTGGGTGGAAAAGCTCTTTCCATCCAGGATTCCAAAAGGAGCGATTCGATTCTTCTGGATCCGCCTGGGAAAAGGGCACTGGGCAACCCCAGGAGCCTCCTTTGGGATCCAAGAGGGATTTGGGATTTATTTTCCAGGCAGATTCCTTCTCCCACAAATCTAGGAACCAAAATAGAAAATAACTCTCGTGTGAGCCCGAAACTCTGTTTTTTCCCATCTTTCCGGCCCCCCCCTTCCCACCTTTTCCCACATTTTTTCCCACTTTTCCCCACCTTTTATCTTTTCCCACCATCTTTTCCTCTCCATATTTTAACCACAGCTTGGAAAACAGAAAAAAGCAGGAAAAGGGGCGAGGGAAGAGACAAATGTCCACTGGTTCAACCTGATATATATTCCCTGGAAAAAGTCCAGGAATCTCAGACTGGTTTTAATGGAATTCCTAATTTTGCCACCCCCGAGAGGCAGCTTCACCATTTCCTTTGGAGATATTTCCAAACATGCAATTCCAAATGTAGGAATGAAATTTTGGGATGGATTTAACCCTCCTGCAGTAATTATTATTATTAATGATTTTATGTAATTTAATATCAATTGTATCAATTATAACTCCTTTAAAATTGGTATGTTTGCATTTAAATATAAATAAACCTCCTTGTTGTGCAATGGGGGAATTCCAAAAACCAGCTTGGAAAATTTGGGAGGGTGGGATAGAGAGGTTTTCCTGCAGAAAGCAGAATTTTGGGAAGGATGATGTATCCACATCCAGGATTCCCCACAAAAAGATCCTTAATAAAATTAAAATTAATCCAATTAATCTCCCAGACCTCCAAAAATTCCCCTTGAAAATGGACCCTTAGACAATATTTTATGTATATCCTGAAATCTCACTATGGGATAAGATTCCTCCTAAGGAAGGGGACAAAAAAAGAAATGGGGACAAAAAAAGGAATTTAATCCCTCTAAACTGCAACATCCTGATATTCCTGTGCCATCATCCGATGGAAAAAATTCCCACCCTCAATATGCTCCGGATGGAGGTACAACAAAATTAATTAATGACCTGTTATTTAGTTAATTGGATGGGGGAAAGAAGTTTTCAGTGGGTTCAAACTGAGCCCCTGCCTTCCTGTCTCCTACACATTCCCGAATTCCATCCCAATGTTTTGCCGCTTCTTGGGATTTAAAATCTTTCTTGCACAAAAAACGCACAAAGAAGCCCGTCTGCCACGGGGTTTCCATAGTTTAGGGTGGGAATTCAAGAATATCAGAGCGATTTCAGCCTCAGAAATGCCTCTGGGAATACCAGGGAATCACCTCCCATGGAAAGTTCCCAGTGAGATTCCAGGGAATAAAACCCCTGATAAAAACAGGCCACTCCGGATACATTTAATCCGTATTTTTCCACACAAGATAAGATGGACATTCCGCATATTTTCCTTCCTTCTATTGGATTATTTCCCTTCATTTTATCTGATTCTTTCATCATATAATCCCAGGAAATTCCTGTTCTTCCCAAGTTCTGTGGCGGCACTGCCGCTCCCTTCCACCTCCGTGGGGGTTTAGGCATGGAATAAATGGAGATTTTCCAGGAGTTTTCCCATCTTTTGCCAGCAGAAGGGTTGGTTAATAAATCCCTGTGATCCTCAGCAGTAAATAATTAATTTTATTCCGTGGAAATGTTGGATGTGGGAAGGAGTCGGAGCACGGCAGAACATCCATGTTCCCGACGCTTTCCTCGTCCTGATTTGAAGAATCTGCCCTTGGATTTTTGGGCAGAGTCTTGGAAATCAGGTTTTGGAAATCCTCAAATCACCCTTTGTGCCTCCAGAGGAAAAGAAAAGAAGAAAATTCCTTTTTCCCGCTGGGAATTTCAAAAACCGACCAACCTAGTGGGTGATATTCCGTGTTTTAAGGAGGAACGCCCCATATTCATGCCAAGGAAATTCCCAGGGGAAAACATCCAAAAAAAGACCCTGTCACTCCAAAAATGTCATTCCAGGAGTGGGAATATGGGATAACATTTCCAGCAGGGAACTAGGAGCTCCAAACATGCTGATTTTCAGTTCTTGGGAGCCTTTCTCACCTCGAAGTTTTCCAAAAGTTTTCCAAAAGATTTCCAAAGGTTTTCCTGCTGACACATGGCTTGGAAAAGAAAACTGTGGCTAGCTGGGAATAATCATGGAATCAGCTGAATTTTAGGATAACAATGACACGATCAGCGAAACAAATTCCTGGGTTTAAGTGCAATACTCCACAAATTTATTCCCCTTTTTTCCCTCCTGGATTGTTCTCATCCATGACATTCTTGGCTCATTTTCTGCTGGAATTAGGAAGGTTTCCCTTCACACCAGATCCAAGTCCAAATCCCAAATCCATTGATTAGATCTTCCCATTCATCCCTGTTCCTATAAAAAATAAAACTCGTGCTTCAAACATATTTTTATTTCCTAATTCCAGAATTCCATCAGTTTTCCAGTGTAGTTTGGGGCCCCACTCCTGGTTTTCCTTAATCTTTCATTTGAAGATCCCAAACCTCTTTTTCGATAACAAATCCACAGGCAATTCCCACCTGGAATTCCTCCTCCACTCTCCTTTAGTTCAGGCACATCCTTAAAAATCGCACTTGGGGTTAAAATATTTCAAAATTTGGGGGTTTTTTTCAGTCATTTCCAAGAGGGAGAGGAAGGTTTTCCTGGAGTTCCTGCAAGGATTCCAAGCCAGGAACTGATGCCTGAAGCTTTTCAGGGAATTTAGTTGTTGGGGTAATTTGGGATCTGGAATTGCCCCGAGGAACCTCCAGCTCCAGAGCTGTGCCAAAACCAGAATTGACTTTGGGAATTTGTGGCAAAACGCACAGCAGGGATTTTGCCCCCTAAAATTCCCGCTGCTTCTCTTCTTCCATGGATCCACAGGAACGTGGGAATGACAAACCCTTAACCCTCCTGCTCCCCCAGTATCTCCCAGTGGGACAGAAACTCTGTAATTCCAGCTCTGCATCTCCCTGGCTGCCCAAAATCCAGGGGTTTAGCACCATCAGCAGGTCCAGGGGTTTGGGAATCAGATAAGGCCGTTCAATCTCTGTTCTCTTAGGAAAGGAAATTTTCCTTAAAAAAAAAAAAAGGGGGGGATTTTGGCAGAGAGCAAAGGGTGGGAAGCCCTGCCGAGGCCTGGACAGCTGGACCTTCTTCTCCAGCAAGTTTTTTGGGATCAGCCAGGGATTTTTTGAGGAGTTCCCAGAGCTGCCACATGGCATTTGGCTGAGCCTCCCTCTGGGAGACACCTTAAAGCAACAAACTCACCCCAAGAGCAGCAGAGCAAAATCTCTCTGGGCTCAAATCCCACCCACAGAATCCCTCCCACACCTCAGGGATCCCCTAAAATATCTCCTCAAAAATTTATCCCTGTCCCCCCAAATACACCAAATTACCCCTTATCTCAAAACACCCCAAAATTTCCCCCCAAAACCCTCTTAAACCCTCTAAATTACCCTAAAATTCCCTCAAGCTCCTCCCCACCTCTCCCCTCACCCCAAAACTCCCCAAAGCCCCTCAAACCCCTCCATGACCACCCCAAAATATCCCAAATCAACCCCCTAAAACTCCCCAAGTCTCCCTAAAAACCCTTCCTAACCCCCTCAATCTCCTCCAACCCCCCAAATCACCCCCCAAATATCCCCTAAACATCCCCAATGCCCAAAAATACCCCCAAAACATCCCCAAATCACCCCCACCCCAAATAATTCCCTGATCCCCCTTCAAAATGCCGCCCCATTCCCTAATTTCTGCTCCANAAAATGCCACCCCATTCCCTAATTTCTGCTCCAAGGAGGCTGGTTTTTCTATTTTCTGCTGCCTTATTTTGGGGGAGCAAAAAGGCTGATTTTTTGCCTCCCCCATCACAACAACTTGGAATAAACCAGGGAATTGTGTGGTTCCGATCCTGCCCGGATTGGGAACACAGAGCACCAAAGGGTGGCCTGGATCTGCAGATACTGGAGTTTTTGGTCTCCTGAGAACTTCAAAAGACCAGGAATGTCAGAGGTGTGAAGGGCTTGGAGGAGGTTTGAGGAACCTGAAGATTCCAGGGAATGGCTTGGGCAGCTCCTCTCCCTCCCATCAGACAAAAGACTCTGAGGCAAAAAATTCCCCCTTTTCTTTAGGGAAAAAGCAAGAGACGTGTTCCCAGGTGTTATTCCTGCCCTATCCATCCCCTCCATCTCCAAGTTAAAAAGAAGCTTCAAGATTTAAACTGAAGTGGAAAAAAACCTCCTGAATGTCCAAGCTTTCCTTCCCACCCGCTGCATTCCCATTTCCCTCGGAAAGCCCATTTTCCATGCAAACATCTCCACAAAATCCCAAGGAACCGTGTCTGCTCCAAAGCTGCACCACCAAGATCTCGAGCAGCTCTTCCCCCATCCCAGCAGCAGATCCCCAGGCTCAGGAAAAACATGGAAAAGTTGGAAAAGCCCAGGAGCTCCTGCTGACTCAGCATTTGCCGGCACTAGAGGGCAGGATAAAATCAAGGATAAGGTGGGGTTGAGGTGGAATCCAAGGAAAATATCTCAGGTGTGTCTAACAGGGAGCACATGGAATATCTGGATATCCCAATCTGCCCACGGGAAGGAGTTTGCACAGAGTAAATCCCACGTTAACAACAGAATTCCAGGTTATTTCATTTAGGCTTCCATTGCGTTGAAGTCACAGCTGCGTTTTTAATATGAAGCCCCCTCATATTTCTGTATAAAACCTCAATTTTTGACATTAAAAACCTCATTATTTTCTCTGTCTGTGTTTTTCTAAGCAGGATTAAAACTCTGCTGATTTTAACAGGATATTTTAGGTCCAGCTTTGTCCCTGTCTCCCAAAAATTTTCAGGCCAGGCCTAATCCTGCAGGCACAAGATGTGAGGAGCTGCTGGGAAATCCCTTCACTGGGGGACTGAATTCCTTTAAAATTTAAATATGGAGGTGCAGGATAAAAATCCCAACCCTCCCAGAGGTGCTCTGCCCACAGGACTAGTCTCAGCTTTGTCCCAGAATCCCAAAAACTCCTACTGATGAAATACTGGATTAGGGAACAGAAGGGCCAGGCCCTAAAATGGGATTGATTCTGTAGATTCCTTACAAGACAATCACTAGATGCTGCTGAACAGAAGAAATGCAGGGATTTGGGTGGAATTTGGGAGTGGAAATGGCTCAGCCCTGCTTTGCTGTGAGGGGAAAAGGGGACGTCTGATAAAACACTAAAAAATACAATAATACACGAATAATACATTTTAAAAAGTGATAATACACTGATAATACATGATAAAAAAGGAATGTTCGAAGGGCAGCAAACTGGGAGGTGCTGGTTGGTGAAGGATCCCCCACATTTCTTTGCTCATCATTCCCATCTTTTGGTGGGAAAGAAAAATGCCATAGGCTATTTGAGATGGTGCTGCTCTTCCCAGATTTTTCCAGCTGATGTCCCTTGTGGGGACAGTTTATAACCAGAATCTCTGGGCTGGTTTTAAGGATCACACTTGGGGACACTGATCTCCATCAAGTCCTAAAGAAGGAGCCAGGCTGAACCTTCTCCCAGCTCACATCCCAAATTTCCAGAGCTACTTTAGTTGCTGGGTGGTGCCTCAGTTTCCCCTCCAAAAATCAAATGTTAATATTTGGAATACCCACCTTGTCACCTCCCCACCAGGCTGGACATTCCCACATGGAAAGGAAGGATTCACCTGGATTTTATGTGCCCCAAACAAATCCTCCTCCTTGTATCTCCCCACAGCACAGATCCCCCCAGAAAGCCAAGGGGATCTTTGCATCCCAGAGGGATCCAGCCCTGCCCCAGGGCCAGGCTTGAGCATCACCAGCATTTTATATTCATTTCACAGCTTCTCATTTCGAGATCTAAACTGCAGATGTTGCTCTTCAGGTTTTGGAGAGGGACAAAAACGGAAGGAAAAAGGTTAAAGCAGCTCCGTAGTCACCCCAAGGCATGACCTGCTGTTGATTTAGAAAACCTACCTCGGGATGTAAATAAACTGCTCCGAAGTGTTTAACCTTTTGTATCCTGGCCAGAAAAACTAGAGACTGAGAACAAAACATCCCTCCTGAGCCACAGAAGCAACAAAGCTGGAAAAGCCTGTGGAAGGGGTTAGAGATGAGAATAAAGTGACCCAAAACAAGTGACCTAAAGAAGGGGGAAAAAAAATAAAAAGAAAGGCATTAGAGGGGTAGATAATGAAGAGAGCAGGATGTGCTGCTCTCCAGGAACTGCTCCAGGAACAACTTCTCAAACAAGCAGAGAGAGGCTGTGCAGTGGAAAAATAAAATCCAGCTCAAATCAAGAGCGAGACTGGGGTTCAACGGGCAGCAGTCCCTGCTCGGTGCACCCAGACATTCCTCGGAGTTACACGTTAATCCCAAATTCTTTATCCATAGGCAGGTTGGGCACTGCTTTTCAGGGCTAGAAAACTCAGGCTGAAGGGAAAGCGGGGAGCAGAATCGCCAAAGAGGAGCGTTCCCGAGCTTTCCTACAAATCCTACCGTGGATGAGAGTGTGGAGGAAACACCGGAGAGGGCTGGCACTGCAGGAATAACAGCTCTGGGAGCCCCTGGGAATTTTGGATCCTCCTTCCCCACCCCCCCTTAACGATCTCGTTGAATCATCTTTTTGTCTTCAAAGCCGAGGGTGTAGCAGCGGAAGGAGAGTTTTCCCTGGGATTTGAGGCACTGAGTGGGAGTTAAGGGCAGCATCTGTTGATCCCAGGGTACCACCAGGAGAATTCCAGGAGTTCACTTGGACCAGAGCCATCCCGAGGATTCTGCTCAGCCCCAAAACGTGTAGAGTGACCAGGGCAGCCAAGGGGGGCTTTGGAATCCCAACAATTGCCAGGAAAAACTGCTGAGCAAGCAGAGCTCAGGCTTGCCTTAAATATTTAGGCCTGCTTTAAATCAGCAGTTCACAAACCGCCAGAGGTTTTGTAGACATGGGGATGCTTTAAAAAAAAAAACCCAAAACAACAAATCAAACATTTAAATAAAAACATTTAAATAAAACCCCAAACCACCGTTGTGGTC
This sequence comes from Pitta sordida, assembly GCA_013390025.1. NCBI lineage: Eukaryota > Metazoa > Chordata > Aves > Passeriformes > Pittidae > Pitta > Pitta sordida. Next base: position 169,922 of record WEKX01011149.1, read on the forward strand.
AGCACACACATGCAAAAGTCAGGCCACAGGGAGCTGATGGATAATTCAGACCCAAACACCTCTTGGAGTAATTTCCCCCTTCACTCCCAGAAAATTCCAAGCCTCTCCCACACCAGGCGTGAGCTGAGAGGGGATTGAACTCAATACTCTTGTTTTTCCACCTAAAATCCACATGCTGGAAGCTTATCCTACTAAAAGTCCTGCATTAATTGATTAAATGAGACACGAAATTGAAACTGTGTGTGAGGAGGAGTCTTTAGAAGTGGGATCGGGGATATTTTGGGGAGCTGTCAGGGTTCACACGGGTGTCCCTGGCTTTGGTGGGATTGAGTTGTGTCCAAAACTGGGAGAAGTCACAGCCCAAAGCTCAGGGAATGCGATCCAAGAGCTGGGATCATCCTTCCGGCAGAGGCTGGGACAGCACAGAGAGATGAGGGGGAGGAAGCGGGAGAGGGAGCCCAGGAGACCAAGAGCAGAGGAAGCAAAGGGCCTTGGAGACTTGGGAATGAGCAGTTCGGACTGGGATTTATCCCACAGCCTGGCCAGGCACCAGGGAAACATGAGGAGTGTGTTCACAGAGGGAGGGAGTTCCTGCTTTTCTGAGCAGATCCCAGAGCCCTGCATCCCACAGAGGTTTGTGGGAATGATGCCTGGGATGAAGGGGAGCATCAAGACAGAGACAGGCTGGAAGCAGAAAGACACCCAGGGGCCAACAGCACACTTTTCACACTACACATCCCTACAGGGGTCAAAAAAACAGGGAAGGAGGAGGGATTAAACTAACTGTAGGGTACTGGGAAGGTTTCCCCACTTGCCCCTCCCTCCCTGGTCCCAAGTTTAACCCAAAACTGAGCTGAAGCAGCCCAAGGTCTCCCCCAAGAAAATTCCCAGCTCTCAGCTTGTCACCAAACCTGGGGTAGGTCAGAATTGCCCCTGATGATTTCCCAGCTCCGCAGGGATCCAGGGGGAGCCAGGAAGCTTTGTTTGATCCTGACTAACAAGGCCCGACCCCACTAGGCTGAAGCATCATTAAACTATTTAATCCTCCCCTGTGTGTCAGTGCCCACTTCCCACCACAGCATCCCACCACACTGGGATTCCAAAGGCCAACACCAGCTTCCTCTGACATGTTTTTAGGGAAGCGACAGGGTCCGAGTAGCAGGTTGGAGCCAAAGAGAGTCAGGGCCCCTTCAGAGCTGAGATTTGTTTTTTGAAAGGCACCAAGTTTTGAGAATTCCAGCCTAAACTGACATTCAAGAGCCTTTAGCATTTAGTTTCTCTTGGGAAAACTGAAATCCATGACAAACAAGACCAGTATAAGGAGGGATAAAGCAGTGTTTTCAGGTTGGATGTGCACAACTGGAATTCCAAGTGAACACACAGAGCTGTCCTAGGGTGTCCATAGACTTGTCTGATCCTTGGATTAGACCCCAGGCATTCCCTTGGCATTCCATCCTGACATCCCATCCCATGCACAGGGGAGAATCTTTGAAGATATGGAAAAGGGAAGTGAGAGAATTCCTGCAGCCAGAGTTCGGCACCCTCTGTAAGGAATAAACTCAGTTCCTCTCATGGAACTCCAAGTTGTCCCCTCCAAGCCAAACCATTCTACAATTGTTGGAGCAGAGATGGAAATAGTTTGGATGTTCAACACTGGAGAATTCCGAGAACCTCATCCCTTGGATTTAGGACCAACCCAAACCCAGAGATGAAACAGCCAAGTGAGGTGATGGGAGCAGAACAAGGATATGCCTGGAAGGAGCAGCAATGCCAGCAGTTATCCTGGAGCTGCCATGACTTCTGCCCAGCTTCTTTATTCCAGCCCTACCCACTTTGGGAGCAGTGTGCAAACACTTGGAAAGGAAGAGAAAAAATATTTAATAAGTCCCAAATCATTTTCTTTAAAGATTCATTAGCTATTATTTCAGCTGTGTGACCTCCTGAAGGGACTTTCTGGAGGGCCACATTATGCAGTCAACTGAAAATATAAATAAGAATGGAAAGGGCAGGGATCACTTGGTTCAGCCAAAGCGTGTGGGATGTCAGGTTGAGTTTCCTGTTGGATGCATCCCTATTGAATGCATCCAGGAGAGGAGGGTGTGGCCCAGCATTTTGCATTTCTCCTTCCAACTGCAGAGAAATTGTGTGCCAGGAGAACCAGCCAATCTCCTGGAGTCCTTCTCCTAAAGTTTCACTTCATTGACTCATTTATTGGTGTTGATTGAAATAAATGGGTGACTTAGGGAGCCTTTAATTTGAGCAACCGCTGATTTTATGGACCCTTTAATTTAGGGAATTGCTGATCCTTAGAAACTCATTTACATGGCAGGTGAGGATGGAGGAAAAAATACATCTAATAGAGCATTTCCTAAGGATTGAGGGTCAGGAGGAAGAGGAACCTTTGCCCAAACTCAGAGTCTCCTTGGATGTCAGGAGGATACCTCTGGCCGTGCTCCCTGAGGGATGAGCATTCCATGTACATGAATTCCATACATGCACACCAATATTTACTGATTTACTGCTGGTTTACAGGTGTCCATAGATGTAGAATTTCCCCCACCCTTGGAATTGTCCAAAGTCAGGTTGGGCAGGGCTTGGAGCAATCTGGGATTGTGGAAGGAACTTGGATTAGATGTCCTTTAAAGGTCCCTTCTAACCCAAACCAAACAAAACAGCACAAACAAAAGTATTTTTACCTCATAAAAAGCACATAAATGAGTGAAAGATCTTTACTTAAATCCCTGCAGGCGTCCCACACTCCTCTATACCCATATTTAATTAAATTAATTAAATACATATCACAGATGATCTGGGTGTTGTGTGCAGAAGCATCCACACACTTCCCTAGACAGGACAGACCAAAACTTCCCTGTTCCTTCCCTTCAATCCCTCTGATTCCCTAATGAAACCTTCATTTCAATCAATAATGCAGCACCCAATCATCTCAAATGCAGATTTAACCTGGGGGAAACAAAATTTCAGGAATTATTTTGCTCTGCTGCAAACATAACCCACATGTAAAACTCAGCTGGACAGAGCAGAAAAGCTGTTCAGCATCAATCAAACCTTCCCATCATCCCTGGAAACATTCCAGGTTGGATGGGGCTTGGAGCAAGCTGGTCTAATGGAAGGGGTTGGATTGAGATGAGCTTTAAGGTCCCTTCCAAGCCAAACCATTCCAGGATTAATTGCAAAACCCAGACGGAGAATCCCACCAGCAACTTGAGAGCATTTGAGATTCCCATGAGCAGATCTGTCCATGACATTCCAGGAGGAACAGCACTGCCAAAGCCAAAGCATAAAGCCTTTGTTTTGAACAGAGAGACCTCCTCTAATTCCATCCCCCCAGGAAGGGAATTGCATCATTCCCAGTAACTCAGGTTATTGTCTCAGTGGGAACCTCGCAGAGCTCGGCTCAAAGGTTCAAACAAGTCCAGCTTACAGCTGGCAAACCTAAACAAGCCCGGCCCAGCTGGTGCAGAGCTGAGTCATCCCCACTCATCTGCTTGGAAACAGCCACTTAACCCATTCATTTAATCCCTGAAACATCCCCCCACCACCAAAAAAAAACCAACTAAAAAACCCTGACAACTGCAGAGGAGAAAACACACATGTGCCTTTCACGGGATGACAGGGCTGTGCAAAGCGATTTTCCAGAGCTTTTTTCCAGGCTGCCGCGTGCGGGCTGCACACAAATCATGTTCCTGGGAGTCACTTGTGATTCGGTTAAATCCCACCGAAGCCAGCACACATTTGGACATGAGGCATGTGATTAAAAACACCACTTAAAAAAGAGATAATCAAAGGACACGCTGACTTAGTTGCTCCTCAAGCAGAGATTCCATCCTGGCATGTTTCTGCCTCCAAGAGTTTCAACTTGCTTCAGTGAAACTCTTTATTCGCCTTCAAAAAACAGCAGCAAGGGAGTGATCAATGTAGTTTTCCCTCTTGGGAAGCCCTAAAATCCAGAAGTGTGATGAAAAGGAGGGAGGAGAGCTGTGAGTTGGATGATTTATTTATGGGAAAGCTGGTGGAGAACAAGCAGAAAAAAATAAGATTAAAAAAAATTCTTAGCTGGTCATTACACTGGGAATTAGAAGTGTCAGGGTGTCAGTATATGGGAGTGGAGGATCTTGGAGCACAGCTCATCCCAGGATGCTCCCAGCACCATCCAGGCTGGAAATGTGTTGCTAAAGAGGTTGTGAGTAAGACCTGGATCCCTCTTCCCGTTACTTGCCGGCCCGGCGTCACCCACAGAAGGGTTTCAGGAAAGCCCATAAACCTCACGCCGAGTTCCAAGCGATGATGGATTTCTGAGTCTTGGAAAAACAAGTGATTCATGGTTGCTCAGAGCAAGGACAGGGATCGGTGGGATACTCTGATGTCCTCAGGAGACCACGCTCCTGGAGCAGGATGGCAACATACAAAGCCACAAAAATAGAGATGAAATACCTCACCCATGACTAGCCCCAGGGGAGATTCAACCCCTCTGCTGTTCCTTTCTTCTCCACCACAGCTCAAATTTCCAGAGCTGGAAAACAAGCATCCAACCACTTGTTGAATCAGAGCCAGCCAAGAGATTTCACACAGTCACAGGATCGTTCAGGTCAGAAAAGACCTGTGGGATCATCAAGTCCAAACTTTGACCAGTTACTTAGACTAGAGTCACACTTCCAGTTGATTCTTGAACAATTCCAGGGATCATGACTCCACTACCTCCCTGGGCAGCCCACTTCAAAGCCTGACAAGCCTTTCCATGAAGAAATTCCTCCTGATGTCCATCCTCTGATGCAGATTGAGGGCAAGTCCTCATGTCTTAAATGTCACAAGACATGGCAGAGCTTGGCCAGAAGACCATCTTTGTCCAACACTGGCTCATTCCCACCAGTTTTTCTCAAGAAAAAGCCATTATCCAAAGACTGGAGCAGGGAATGAACTTCTCCACCTGCAGATGGAAGTGTCAAACCAAAAGCCAGCAGAGTGACCTTCTGGAAGGTCAAGCCTAAGTTTTTTCTATGGAAACCCCCCTGGGAAGCAGATGCAATCTTGGGAAGAGGGTGGCAAGGAAAGAAGGGCAGGAAGGAAAGGAGGTGAATATTTTAAAGAGTTGGGCTGTTCTTGCCATAAAAACAAGATCAGAGGAGCTTTATTGACTGCAGTGGAGTGAAGCCGGGTTATTCCAAGTGGGAATTCGGCCCCTTGGCTTTCATGGAGGCGTACTGATTAATCCCAGATGGAAACCTGGCCTGGTACAATCCTTTCTCAAAGTCTGAAGTTCCTCAGAGCCTGGGGGTTATCAAAGCCCACAGGGAACGAGGATGGATCAGGATCATTCTTCAAAATGAAGTAACATCCTTTCCTCTGCCAACATCTGGGAATGTCACCTAGGATGGCAATCCAAAATCTCGGTGTGGTGACATGGAGAGCACTGGGCAAGGAGAGGAAGAATGTAGGGAATTGTTCACCCTAAAAGGCTTTTTATGATGTCCTGTAAAGATCCAGAAGTGTAAAACCAGGATTAAATCCACTCCTGCCTCAAGGAAGTTGCTCCAGCACCTTTCCCAGTGTTTGAAGGGATCCACGCAGCAATGGGAAAACTTTCCTTCCTGCTCCCAATGCCAAAGAAAGGGTCCTTTTCCAGCAATCCTCTCCAGGGTTTGCTCAGGGCACGCAAGATTTTGCTTCCCACAGTTCTAGGCATAAGACCCATCCTTTATCCAAGGAACGAACTCACTGGAAACCAAAATCCCTTGAATTCCTTTACACTTGTGCCCATAGAGAGATGGCATCGCTGCACCACATGTGAATAAACACCAGAATAAACCAATCCCAAGGCGGGTGTTGATGGTTTGGGGGGATTTCAGGTGGTAGAAACACAGAGTGGACGGGACCTACCCTATCTCCCCATCATTCCAATCATGCAGTGGGATTATTCCTGGCTGTAGGATGCCAATGTCTCTTCCCAAATTTGCCTCCTGCAGGACAAGGGTCGGAGATTGCGTGCGGAGGAGACACGGCATCTCCATCGGGAAAAAATCCCTAAGCTTTCACTTCCCTGGCTCCACCCTGGCCTTCCAAGAGTTTCTAAGGTCCAGCATCTGGAATGTGATGTAATCTGAGGATTGATGGGCAGCAGCAGCACACATCCAGCTGTGCACATCTGGCCCCCAGGTGTTTCAGCTGCTATTTGTCAGTGACTGTCTGGAACATGAAAAAACCCTCAGAGTTTTGGAGGCAATTTTACCTGTCCTGGGGATTGTTCACAGAAAACCTCAGAATTCCAAGGATTTTACAGCTCTGCTTTTTAGTGGGAGCCTCCAAGATTTTGGAGGGGTGGGGGGGTTAAAAACATTATTATTTTATTTAAAACAAGGACTTTAAACCATAAATGCTGTTAAAAGCAATTATGAATTCCACTGGCATTGAGAGAGTCAAACTGCAGCTGCACCCAGGAAAACTGGGAGAGAAGGAAAACTTCTGGCTGAGGAGGCCAGAGGGAAAGAGTTCCCTTGGAAAAAGAAGAAAGCCACAGATGTATATATTTATTTTTAGAGGTGTTTTTCCTAGAATTTGTATTATTTTGGCAGGAACACACAGAGAGGGAGGAGAAGAGGCTTCCCTTTGGCCAATGCTCTCTGCTTTTCTCCAAGGGGTGTTTCCATAGTTCCCATCTCAGTTGTGTTTATCCCTGAGGAGCCAGACAGGGCCCACAGATCCATTTCACATCCCAGAAGAAATTCCCCTTCAGCTTGTGAGTACTGTCGGTGTAGGGTGGGATCTGAATGAGGCTGTTTCCAGTGGAAGTGAGATACCTGTGCCCTGATTCCTATGTGACCATTTCCCAATTCCTTGGCATCGTTTCGGACATGCATTTCAGGCAGTGCCTTCCCGGGGTGCTGCTGGAGCACATGTTGATCCAAGAATCCCATAGGACGGAGGATGGTGGGCTCAGGAGGGAGAGGAATCTGTGGCCTCAGAGAGCCACCCTTTAAGTCCACCTTTGTGTCCCTGCAAGTTCTCCTTCCCTATTCCATAGATTCCTCTCCAGCTGCCCAAGGAGATCATCTCATCCTCTGCTTTTTCCCCTGCTCCCTGCTGCTTTGTTCCACACCTTTACTGCTTTGGCTCAGGGCAGTGGAGATGAGCCAAAGAAAGCAGCGCTGGGCTATTTTATCCCAGGGACCTGGTGGGGACTGTCTCCCTCTCTCTTTCCTTGCTCCCATCCGCTGTTTTTTCCCTGTCCACTCGCCCTTCCATGGCTCAGGAGATGCTGCTGGTTGTTCCTCTGAGCCACCCACGAGGCAGCCAGGCAGAGCTGAGGCCGGAGCTTCCATGGCCCTTCCAAACAGCTCCGCTTCTTCCTGCTCCAACTGCTCATTAGCAGCTTCCGCCTCTCGGCAATTCCAGTGATGTGCTGCCAAGATTTTAACAAGGGGCTCCCACAAACCTGTCTCCTCCTCCTCCAGCTGCCCACAACCCCTCTGCCCTGCTCAGGCTGTGGAGGAGGGTTGGGATGGGGGAATTGTGCCTTTGGAGTGGGGGTCCTTCCTGTCTAAAGCTATTTTTTCCTCCCTAGTTTAAAACTGGGTTTATATTTGTTTTAATTTTCTGGAGAGAGAGGTTCACAGCACCTTGGAGCAAACATTCCTGAGTGCTCAAAGGCTGCTGTAGGGAGGAAGGACGTAAGACAGAAACCCCGAGCATCCCAGCAGCAAAATCATTCCCTGCTCAGCATTCCCTTCTTTTCCGGAGCATGAGCTCAGATCCAGGCAACAGGGTTCAGTTGGGCTACAAGCTGAAATGTTGTGGAATTGGCTTTTTCTGCATCCCAAAGGATAAGTTTTCCCATGGGAAGTTGCTGACAGGTCCCTGGGGATGATGGAGGCCACCTTGGTTTTCTCCCCTCAGCGGGCACAAGTGGCTGTGCTGATACCTGTCAGGATAGAGCTGAATTCCCAGAGGAGCCCTCTGAGCTTGCAGGTACCTCAAAGGCCCAGGATGGGGCTGAGCAGCCCTTCAGCTTCTGTCTTTGGTGAGCACCCCTCTCTTCTTCCCAAGGGTTCATTCCATCCATCCATCCATCCATCCATCCATCCATCCATCCATCCATCCATCCATATATCCCTCCATCCATATCCAGGTTGGATGTAGCGTGGAGCAACCTGGGATAGTGGAAGTTGTCCCTGTCTGTGGCAGGGGGTGGAAATGGGATGAGTTTTAAGGTCCTTCCAACCCAAACCTTTCTGGGCAGCTATGGGCACCAACATCCCTTTCTGCAGCAGTATAAGGAAAGAAAATAAAGATTAAAAGGAAGATTATTGAGTCATTCCAGCCAATGGATGAAGATCTTTTTGTCTGGTCAACTTCCATCCTGCTGGGATCAGACACAGGCAGGAGGGGCCATGGTCATGGACTCTCTCCCCTTGGCTTTTCTTTTGGCATCATCCCTTTAGGATCTTCCATTGCCTCAATTTTTCCCAGGCTGGAAACCATTGACTTTCCTCAATGATGCACAAGATAGTCTTGGAGAGGGGAAAAAAAGACCCCCCGAGAGAGGAACAAAGGCTCCTGCATCCATGGCCTTATTCCATATCCCCAGTTACACTCCTGATAAAAAATCAAGGAGCTGCTGGACACAGGGAGGGTATTTTACCTCCACCAAGTTCCGAAAAGCCTGGAATTAGATGAGAGGCTTTTCCCTGGATGTTGAAGGGTCCGTTTGGTGGTAACAGGGGTGGGCCGTGTGGGTCCGGAATGAACCTCTGTGAGGGATATGTTTTGAAGAGTTTTCCCAGCTGGAATTGTGGCTTTCCTTCATCTGGGAGACTTCAAGAGCAGGATGGTTGATAAGGCTTTATACCAGCAAAAGCAGAAAATCACGAGTCAGGGGATCTGGTTTCAGCTTTAAATCTGATTTTGGCCCACTCTCTCCATCCCCCTGAATTCCTTTCTCTACTGCTTCCTCCTCTCGGAATCCTTGCAGGCCGCGTTTTCCATCACAGAAGTTGGGATCTCTCCTTTCCTTGGAGGGGGTCAGTGCCATGGCAATAGGGATCAGAACTTCCCTGATAGCAGAAAGCAACAACCAGGAAAGGGAATTTATTCCCTACTCTCATTTTTTAGCCTTTCATGGGGTGAAAGACCCCTAAAATCAAGGGGTTTCTGCTGTGTTCAGACTTTTGTGGTGGAAAATCTCAGACTTCTGCACTTCAAGGTGCCACACAGTTCTTAGTGCCCATGGCAAAGCTGGGGATGAGTTTGTTGGAAAAAGGAAGATGGGATTGATGGCAGGAGCCCAGGAACTTTCCATAGATTACTTCCATCCCGGTGTCCCAGCAGTCGGGTGTCGCAGAGCTCTCCAGTATTACAAACTCAAACTTCCAGCCTGAGAGATAAGACATAGAGATACCTCCAGGGCAGTGGGCACAACTCCAAGGCTTCCAGAGCTCCAGGAGGGTTTGGATGATTCTCTCAGGCCCATGGTGGGACTGCTGGGGATGGTCGTGTTCAAGGCTGAGGGTTGGACTGGATGATCCTTGTGGGTCCCTCCCACCTCACCAGATCCTGGGATTCTGTGATCCTCCTCTCCAGCTTGGCATTCCCAAGCCTAAAAACCCACAAACCTCTTTCTGGAGCCTCTTGCTTTGGCATTTCAGGACTCCACACTACCCTTTTCCCTTGGAGGGCCCATATGTGTCCCCGGAGTCACGCTCCGCATTGTTCCCTGCGGTTTTATTCCGTCCCTGTGCCCACAGGGAAGGAGGCACCCGGACGTACTGGGGGAGTGACATCATTCACTGGTTGCCTTTATTTATTTATTTTGGAAAACAAAATATATTAAGGGCAGCTGCTACTTAGCACTGACTGAAAGACTGTGTTGATTTTCTAAAGTGGGAATGTTCCCCTTTGGTCATCCAGCTGGTTGGACTATTCCAGAAAAAGTTCTTAAACTAAAAGAGGAGAGATTTAGGTTAAATATTAGAAAGAAGTTCTTCCCTGTGAGGATGGGGAGGCCCTCAGGTTGCCCAGAGAAGCTGTGGCTGCCCCATCCCTGGAAGTGTCCAAGGCCAGGTTGGAGTAACCTGGGACAGTGGAATTTGGAATGTTGGGATGAGATGAGCTTCCAGGTCCCTTCCAACCCAAACAATTCTGGAATTCTGTGAACTCATCTATGTCACATTTTCTTCCTCTTGATAAACAAAGCCACAGCACCTCCTCAGCACTGAAGTGCGAAATTCCCATTTCTCCAATTGTCCAGAGTCAAAAAAACTGCTGGGAACCAGAAAGAACCAGTGGAAACAAGAAGCCTCAGGGAAGCCTCAGCTTCCACATACCAGCTCTGCTCTGGGAGCAGCTTAGTGCTGACCTCTCCAGTCTTGGGTGGGATTTAAAAAATCAGTGGAAATACAATTTTTTTCCCCTAGTTTTATCTTGCCCCCCCCACCCCCCGCAGAAGAGCAAGGGACAGCAAAACCTCTTCTTCTGCTTCCTGGAGAATACAATTTTAAAAAATCCCAAAAGACCATGAGGAAATTATTCCCTGGTATCTTCCTCCTCCCTGTATTTTATTTTCCTACCCTGAATCCCTCCCTGGCCCTTAGGAAAGGGCCAGCCTGTCCCGTGTGAGACATGGGCATTCCCAAAGCACCACCCCCAGAAGCTGAGCTTAGTTTTAAGTGGTCCTGGGCAGCCTGTCAAGTCCCCAGGCTTGTCTGCAGAATGTGGTTGTAATTAGATAATTAATAACTTGGAGAAGGAAAGGGAAGGGAAGGAAATCAGCTAAATGGAAGCTTTCCTTAGTGGGAGGAAATAATTACAGTTGCTTTTTGATATATGAGCTGATGTGGCTTTGCTGAAGGCAGGAGCAGCACCTTGCTTCCCAAATCCATCCCTCTCCTGAGATGGAGTATCCTTTGGGTGCTGCCAGGTCATGGAGTTTGTGCCACCAACCCAGAAAATCTGTCCCATCCCTGGAAATGTCCCAAATCCAGGTTAGACAGGGCTTGGAGCAACCTGGAATAGTGGGAGGTGTCCCTGCCCATGGGCTGGGCTTTAATTTCCTTTTAACCCAAACCATTCCATGATTTCATGGAATGCATTGCTCCTGCCTGTGGATTTGCCATTTTAAAGTCCAGCACAAATCAGGCTGGGCCTGATTTAGGCTACACATCCCATAATCCAAGGAATTGTTCTGTTTATGTTGATTTTCCATTGTTGCTGTTTTCTCAGCAGGATTTGCCGGAGGAGCTGTGGATGAGGTTCCTAAATCCTGAGCATCCCATTTCCCCAGTTCCCTTGCTTTAGAAATGCTCCTGGTGAACTGGATCTCACTGTGAATCCATGGATTCACCACGTGCCTCCTCCCTGCTGGGACCATGGGCTGGATTGAAAACACGAATATAACCCCCAGCCTGGATTTGTTGGGAAAAAGAACTTCCCAGAAAACACATCTCTGAAGATCTCCTGTGTCCACTGTATTTACTTTTCTTCTCTCACTTTTTTTTTCCCCAGACTGTCCAGTGTCTGCGCCTGAAGCGGAATTGGGATTTATCCAACTTTGTAGCTTCTGAAACCTTAAAAACCTCAAGTCAATTGGTCCAAAAGACCCCTCTTGACCTCCCTGGCTCGGAATTCTCGAGGAGCACTTGGACTGAGCAGAAAACAGCACCAAAAGGGCTGAAATTTTGCAACATCTCCCCCTCTCACCCCCCCCCCCCCACACCACC
>WEKX01011150.1:0-14392 GCA_013390025.1 Pitta sordida
CGGGAGCCCCGGGCTGCGGGAGGGCTGGGGCCGCCAGCGGCGCTGCGCCCTGATCCGTGCGGGTGTACGGCCCTGATGGTGTGCGGCAGCACAGGGAGGGCCGGGCACAACGTCCCCGCCGGCCCTGGCGGGGCGACACCCTCCCCCCGACACCTCGGCCAGAGGGGCCGGGATTGCTCGCCGAGGGGCCGGGATTCCTCCCCGAGGGGCCGGGATTCTTCCCCGAGGGGCCGGGATTGCTCGCCGAGGGGCCGGGATTGCTCGCCGAGGGGCCGGGATTCTTCCCCGATGGGCCGGGATTCCTCCCGAGGGGCCGGGATTCCTCGCCGGGTGTTTTCCCCTCCCGGGGACCTGCCCGGAGCTCGGTGCACCTGGATGCTTGTGCATCTGGGTGACTTGGGAGAGGATGGTGAACTTAGGGATGTCCACAGAATTAGCAATTACAAAAGTAGGAGGAATTGCTGAAGGTGTTGGGTCTGTATGTATTTTCCATTCAGTAATGCAAATGAAAACAAGAAGTGAAATATGTACCCAAGTTTTTACTACTATGCGTAGTCAAAACATGACCGGACATCTTCACTGGAAAGCATTCATCCCATATCCTGTTTATGCGTAAAGGATGTTTGCTGAGCATGCTACTGATCTGGAAAACCAGACTGGTAAAAGAGCATCTTTTATCTTGCTTTGGAAAGGACTAAAATCTAAAGGCAGCTCTTATTCCAACCTACATAGAAACCGTTGTTCTATTAAACCACTTTCTGTGTCACTGGTAAAACTTTCTGTTTACAGACAGACTGGGCTGATTATGGAGCACATCTGGCCTTCCTCCCCGCCTCAGAGTCATGAGTATCATACCAAGAAAAGTAATAATCTGGTTTTAGTAAATCCTGGAAGTCTTACCCAAAGTGAACGAAGACTGTGATGGGCAGGTCAGACTGGTGGTCTGGAGTGGTTTTCTGTAAGCCTCTGACTTCTCAGCAGTTTTCTCATTTTCATGACACAGCTTTGTGATTACATCACAAGTACTCATGATGGGGATTTTTTTTCAGTGTGGTCTGCTCCAAGAGATTTTTTGGAACCTCCCTGTTTTACTTCATCTTCAGTTTGAAGCAACTATTATTTGGTTATGTCTTTCCCATCAAAACTCAAGTTTTCTGGGAGTGCCATATAAAGAGTAAGCAGTGGGACATACTTTTATGTTGTTTTAAACATATACAGTGGCACTTCTAAGAACCATATAGAAACTGTTTTCATTTTCTCTCTCACATATACCAAGTAATGCAGGGTAAAACCGATGGGGACAGATTTCTCAAAAACCAATCTGTGAACAGGGGTATTTAAAAATCTGCCGATGTTCACAATTCATAGTAAGAGAAGAATACCCCATCGTAGCAGCCAACTGAACCTGGGGAGGTCATCTACAAGTCCGTAAATCTTCATGTCAGAGTTAAAAGCGTGTGTCTGATTTTAGGAATGTTCACAGGCATCACGGCATGGGACACCCTGATTTGCTTCCTGCCCATCCCAGCACTTGTCCTCTCCTCAAAATGGATTCTCCCCACACCACTACCTCCTCCTGCAGAGGAGCTGACATGAAATGCAGAAGTGCGTAGTTGCCTTACCTTCAAAGCAATCAAAGAACACAAATTATTTTAAAAAGACTAGTTGAGTTCTCTAGTTTTGAATGAGTGGTCACACAGTAGTTCAATGTGGTTTATTTTAACTCCATTATTAATTTGAATAAATTTTTTAGCAGCTGTCAAGCTGAAACTCTTGCTTCTAGGACTGGGTTGGCCTGGCACACCTCACTAATTAATGTGTGTAATTACATCTGGCAGAATCGTCTGGTCTCTTCTGCGAAGGATCTGTCCATACAAATACAAGTTTTAGTAATTGTTTTTTCATCTTCCTCTCTTTGCTTTCCTTGTTCATGCTCCATATTGAAACCCTTGACACTCACCATGTTGTAAAATACAGTTTAGTGTTTCCAAGCTAACAGGGCATTGTTCATGAAGCAGTTGAAGAAAAGCTATAAAATGTGACCAAGAATGTTATTCCTAAGAGTGTATCAAAGTCTCTATATTAACTCAGAAGTAATTTGGGGCATGACACTGTCTTGACATCATCTGCAATTATCCAACCTGTAGGAACTTGAAATTATTTTACTGTGTTTAGCCTGAAATGGCCTGTTCTGGAGCATTACTCACATCAGACTGAATTTGGAGTATTTGATGTACTCCAAATATTGATACTATTGGTGATAAATTTCTGTTTGCCTGTTTTTTAGGTAGCTGAAGTAAACAAACAGTACTTTAATGCCACAAAAGAGACACCCCAGTCCATCCATGAGAAATAGTCCTGTGAGACCAAATGACTGGGATGAGCAGTAATAATGCAAGGCAGAAAAAAATCATATAGGAGCAAACTTCTATTTAAATAGTTGTGTGAACAAATTTAAGTTACTCCTTCACAGTTAGTCACCAGGTGTGCTGATTGTATTGAAGTCATTTAGTGAGTATTAGTGAGAAATATTCCAGCTGTATCCTGGAACCAGTGCAGCTTTTGCCCTTGGCAGACTGTAGTTTTCCCTTTTTTAATGTTAACTTTTTTATCTCTCGGGATTCAGAATCATTACCCCCCTTTTTTTTTTCTTCCCGTAGTCATACTTGCATTTTCTATTTGTAAAGAAAGTAATTCTTCTTAAGCACAAGGTTTTGCTAGAAAATCATATCTCTGACCTATGAACACAGGCTGAGTTTTGCACTTTTTTCTTCTTTTTATTTGCCTGCACCCCCACCATCTCAAGATGTTCCTGCAGAATTCTTACAAACTAGTTAGTGTTACACTTGGTTGGCATTTGTAAGGACGTCTCCTCCCTTTCCTCAGAACAGAATTTCCATAGAAAATGGAACTGGTGATTCAGGGCAGAGCCAGGGGCAGGGATTTTTCTCTCTGAGTCAGTGCCAAGGTGAACAGGTGATCTAATGTTTTATTGGGGAGAAAAAATATGAAATACGTCTGAGGAGGTGTGCAAAGGATCTGATCATTTGTTACAGGATAGGATTGAAATATTTTTGGTTTTGTTGGAAGAATATTTCCATTTGTTGTAGAGTATTTGGCTTGGTTTATTTGGACCAGCAAGATCATCAGAGTGACCACACATGGCCTTGGACAGTTCCAGTGTGTAGGTGATGGAGATGTGGACAGAAATACCACATCTGTGTGGATTATTAAATACTGTACTAGTATAAATCATTGAAATGTAGGGTTGATCTCAGGACAGAAAAAAGAGTTCTGAAATTGTGTTCTGTTTTAGTCTGGTGTTATTCCATTTATGTCTTATCCTTCTCTTTTTTGATTTAACTGGAATTTTTTCTGAATATGAAATTTCCACTCAAAATTCTGGTTGGCCTTTTTCTTAAAAATAAATATTTCTAAACCTTAGCAATGTTCTTTTTGAACAAAAGGGCTTTTTTGCATCTTTGTAACAGTTCTGATTGGGAAAAAATATTGCAGAACAGAGTAAAGAGCAGCCCCACTGTAAGATCAGAATGGCTCAGCTTTAACTCTGCACAACCACATTATTACGTAGCAAGGTTCCATTGTGTTGAAATTCAGACTTGTCCTTAAAAAGGGGGATTTTCAGGAAGCTTGCTCCATGGCATTACAAACCCAGAAGTGATCCTGGCCGAGTTTCATTTTGAATTGAGGCTGTTTGCCTGTAAAATTGCAGTAATCAGTAACCCAAAAGAGAAAGGAAACTCCATGCAGGGCTAGAGCAAGCCAAAGACAATGAAAATGGTATTCCAGAGTGATATAATTCCAGACTAAATGTAGCTGAAGGCAGAGAATTTTCTGACAGCTTAAGGAAGGTGTTAATAATTAAAAGCAATGGGTTTTGAAATCTTGTTTGGAATAAAAGATTATCAGCAGAATTTCCTCAATTATCCCATACAGAGCTGTGGCTCTCCTGTGTTTAATAAAGTTATTCTCCTGAATGATGGCTGGAAGTTAGAATACATGGAAGTACTGGGTGCTGCTACTGACCCAACACTAAAATGAGTATTTGTGTGTTTTCAGAACCCAGACACGACATTCTGGGCCTGACATGGAAAAGATACTGAGCTCTGGGTCCTGCTGCCCCAGCTGAGCTTAAGTAGCTGCAATTACCAATTAAAGCAACCCAGGTTATACTTCTGGCTTGTACTTTGCAGGTTTGGATTCTAATTATTCATTCTTCACTTTGCCAACTGCAAAATACTGCTTTGCTAGGGGGATTTAAGAAGAAAACAAGAACCAATCTTGTGTTACTGCAAGTGTCAGAACTTCAGTACAGGACCAGGACATGCAGTGCCCAGGACAGATCTGACTTAACCTGGCAGTTTCAAGGTCACAGAATCATGGAATATTCTGAGTTGGAAGGGATCCACAAGGATCATCGAGTCCAACTCCTAACTGAATGCCCACACAAGGATCGAACCCACAACCCTGCTGCTAATCTCAGGGTCATGTCATCAAATCTCAGGCTCCTACTGGTTCAGGCAATATTTGCCTTCTACAGTTTTTGCAGGGCTTTAATTTTTGGTTTGGGGGTTGGTTCATATTTTCTTGAAACAACCTCTTTAGCGCATTTCGTATCTGGTGGAAAACTTTTAAGAAGCTGACTAAAGTACCTAGGAATATACCAGATGAGAAGGAGTGAATCCTAAAAGCTTGTATGCAAAATCCAAATGCGTTCTTTCCTTCTGCACTCCTAGGGCAGAATGACAGAAACAAACATAAGTTCTAAATACAAATGCAAAATAAGTGTCATTTTCACTAGTGGGTTTTTTCTCTGTGGATCACAAGTGACTGGCAGATCCAAAACCTCTTCTCTGGACAGTAACAGGTACATTTTGGGAAGCTCATGTTGGAGAAGGGGAAAAAATAATTTATGGGCTTTCTTTTTCTTTTTTTCTTTTTTGTCAGACTTCCAGCACATTGATTTGACTATTTCAGCAATTACTGGTGTTTGATAAAGACTGTTGGACAAACAGCTGAATAAATTTTGTCACAAGTAGAGCTTTAGTGCTGTAATCCTTACCACAACAAGTTACTGTATTTAGCACAGATACTTTATTATTTGTTGTCAAATGTTTCCATTTTCAGTGCTGTTTTCTCCCTGGTGAATCACCTGGCCATAGCCCTGACTGATGAAACTCAGCACCTCAGGGCATCTGCCTCAGAAATACTTTTATTTGTATTTTTATGAATGTAACAATTAGATCCTTTCTGTATTTCGAAGAGGCTCAGTTCTTCTGGGTGTGCCCTTAAAAAGGGAGTGGCAAAGTCTGTACCAACACAGTGAGACTGTAAACGCAATTCCAGGCAGCCCTTGGGAAGGTTTGGTCTGACAGAGCCCCAAAAATGCCAGTTTCTGCTGGGGCATTGTAGCTCTGTCCTTGCAGAGTGCAGAGCAAACAGCCCCTGCCTTTGTGAGGAGAACCAGAGAGGCACAGTCTGCGGGGACAGCACTGTGTCACAGGGAAGATAACTTCTTCCTTGGGGTAATTCCGGTTCCCAGGGAGCCAGAGTGGGACGCTTTTCCCTGCTCTCTTTGGTGTGGCTGTGCACAGACCAGCAGTGGGGGGTGGTTGTGCTCAGGGGCCTGAGGGCAGGCTGGGACTGCAGGGAAAGCACTTCCAGCTACCCTTACCTCCTCTGCACTCTGGCTCTGGTTTGCTCACACTCCTTTGGAGACACCCACTGAAGGGCTCAGCTCATCTGTCCTTCATAACTTGAATATTAACAGTGCTCAGTGAGGTGTTTTGGTTACTGAGGCTGAAGGAGGTGACATGGTTACAGGTGACACCTGCAGGAAAAGCCTTTCTTTACCTGCATCCTAGAAAATCTCCAGACCTTCCCCTTTCCCTCCCTGCAGCCCTGTGGGTGATCACAGCACAGTAACTGTGTGGTGCCTCGGGCTGCACATGTTGCCACGTGCTTGGAATCTCCCTGAAACCATAAAGTCACATAACAATCTTCCCATATAATTTCTGCTGTACACAACTGTCATCATCCTGAGGTGATGGCAGAAGCTCTGCTTTCATTGCCTGTCTATATATTGCTTTGGAGCACGTAGTCTGATCTTAAAAATTGCCAGTGTGGTACTATCTGCATCAGTTTCACTTCTTTTGTCAGTGGCCTTCAGCTTCCTCCAAGCAGGCAAGGCTAATTTGTGAGGTTTTTGTGTGCTCTGTGGTTTTTCAGCATGAGTCAGGAGGTCTCATTCCTCAGTCAGAAGATGGGGCTTTCATGGTTACATGTCCTTTTTCCTTGGTGAAGGCAAGATCACAGGCTGAGACAAAGCTCTGACATTTCAGTTGTCCATGTGCCTCGTTCTGATGCTGAACTGGCAAACTTGGCAGCTTTCAGGAATAGCAGCTGAAAGCCTCTTGACTAAGTAAAATGCCATTTACCATCTAAGCACAGTTAATTGCTGAGTTATCTTTCCAGGAATAAGAAGGTTTGACTTAGTTTGCCTAACCAGCTCCCTACTTAGAAAAGTCTGTTTATTGGAGCCCAGAAGTGGCACAGATCCTTTTGCTTCCCCCACAGTTCAAACACCAGAGCTCTGCTGTTTCCACCATACAGAACATGAGCAAACAGCAAGGCCCTGAAAGTGCAGCAGCACATTCCCTCAGGGAAAGAAAATATTGGGTTCTTTTGTTTATGTAGAGACTGTCTTACATCATGGAGTCACTGAAAGGAGGATGTCACCCAGAATATTTACCCTTTTGTGTCGTTAAAAAAAGCCATATCAAACATGCTCACATTCCTACATGGAGGGAAAACAAAGAAACCAGTCGTCATGTTTTCACTGCAGGGCTCTTCCATGGGGATGAAGAACTGACTCACAACTACACTGGCAGTTTGCGCCTGTGTTACACACTGAGCCTCATACACCCCACAGATATTTCCTAGTCAGTATTTTTGGCAAGAAGGAGTTAATTAGTTCCTAAACATAGGAAAAAGCTCCTCCATTAAGAGCTTGTGACAATAGAAATTACTTCTACAGGATACTAGGAACAGTTTTGTATAATTCCTGCCCAGAACATGAATTCTGCTGTTACACACGTAGTTCCTCATCCCCTCTCAACACTGCTGCCTCAGGTAGCCAAGAGCTGAATGTGTGTGGATGGCTTTTTACTGCGCAATGAACAGTGAAAAAATGTTAGTTTGGACTTTTTTTACGGAGCACTGCCAGCTTATATTCAATGCTGCTTTCTTTGCCCAAGGGAAACTTGAACAGCTGCACCTGGTTTAGTGCTCCTGGTGGATGGAATGCAGGAATTGTGGGGTCTTTTCTGAAGCATCCAAAAGCTGTAGTGGTGCAGTGGGGCAGGAGGATGAAAGCAGGAGGCTCTTTTTGAGGAGAGAAAAGCCAAATTGTGGTTTTGGATTGTGGGAATTTAGGCAAACCTCAATGATTATCGAGTTCTTCCTGTCTCAGGTCAGAATCCCTCTCAGAGCCATTTTCTTCCCAGGAGCTTGATCTCCGTGAAGAAGATCTCCTCTGTGTGGAGCTGTGATTACATGGCTGCTTCTCGTTGCAGAAAAAGCCATTTGCTGCTACCCGTGACAATTTACACTCTGTTGAATATTTAGGCTTGTGGTGGATTACAACATGTCTAGTGAAAATAGGTCAAGTTTGGTGTTTAATTGCCCTGGAAAAACTGGCAATGTGTACATCAGTATCTGCCTTATTTAAAAGGAGGCTTTTAGGTCTGAATTGTGGCAAGCCTGGTTTTGGAAATTTCAATTTCAGTTGGAAATTTGATCGTTTTAGTGCTGCCGAGGGGAGTAATTAGAGGGCGTCTTCTACATCTGAATCTTCAAAGCCAGATTTCTCTCACAGGGTTTTCTGGCAAGCAGGAACACATTTGGCTAGTGGAAAGGTCTCTACGAAGCAGGAACTCAGCTAGAATAAGGTTACTGTTCATATATTTATCTGTTATTGTTGAAAAGGAAGTCTAGAAGTAAGAGCAGCGAGAATGAAGTTCCTGCCCTGTTCCAAGACTGCAAGATAGAGGGTGGTTACCTCCTCTTCCTTCCCCCTGGATTTAGGCAGCTAAGTCTGACCGAGTCACCCTGAGCGTGCATCTAACCCCTAGGCACCTCTGGGAGACAAGCTGTCAAATTTCAAGTGGAGTCATATGAATCACCATCAGGAGACATTAATTTATTCATCCTGCTGTGTAGGTTTGCCCTGCAGTTGGTTTTTGTTTTCCTGTTTATTTGCAGAGCATTTAAAAAAAAAACCAACCAACAAATGCCCAAATATCAAAAACAGCCAAAGTGAAAATGGAAAAAAAATATTCCCTTGTAACTGGGCAGTTCTTGGCAACCATGGGTCATATAATAGTTAAGTGGAAAAACATCTGTGTTTGGATGGCCCTGGACAGTGGCATGGAGGAGGAAGGAGCAGCAGAGAGAAGAGGGCAAGCAAAGCTCATACAGTGGCCAACTTCCACATCAATCCTCAAAATAAGACTCATGAGTAATGAAAACTTCTTAGACGTGATGAGAGAAGGTGAATTTAATACATATCTGTATTTTTAAGTGTGACTTCAGGAGTAAATTAGTCACAACAATCTGTTGTTTGCTGGGTTGGGTTACAGTGCTTTTTTCACCTCCCAGTTTTTCTCAGTGCAAACTTTCCAGCTTTTCCAATCTTCCCTTTTTCCAGGGTAGAAACTGCTGTCTGGTTAGACTGAGTCTAAGTATAGGCAAGCTGGAAAGAGGGTGCCTCCCAAAGGGCAGTGCAGGCAGGTCCTGTTTCCTGCCTGGAAGACAGTGGGAACAGAGGAAAAGCTGCCCAGATAATTTCAGTGCCTCTGGCTCTGCCCACACGATTCAGGAATTGGCGGATGGCCGAGTGATCTCTCGCTCACCCCCAGTTAAGACATGTAACTGTTCTCCTCTCCCCCCATTGCAGAGCAGAACGTCACAGTGGTTCCGAAGGAACGGGCCCATGAACATCAACCACTACGCCAACAAGAAGAGCGCGGCCGAGAGCATGTTGGACATTGCCCTGCTCATGGCCAACGCCTCCCAGCTGAAAGCTGTCATGGAGCAGGGACCTTCTTTTTCCTTCTACATCCCCCTGATCATTCTCATCAGCCTGTCCCTCACACTGCAGGTTATGGTGGGAGTGCTCCTGATATTCATTGGTAAGTGGCAACAGCAAGAACCATTGACGTGGATTTTTCTTAAAGGCTACAACCTGTAACATAGTTTATAGACACCACATTTACTTTAGGCAGTTCTGAAGTAAAGACTTCCAGGTATAACAGCTTTTAAGAAGTTAGAATCATGGAGTCATTTAGAGTGGAAAAGACCCCTGAGGTCATCAAGTCCCGAAGTTAACCCAGCACTGCCGTGTTCACCCCTCAGCCATGTACACCAACACCACAACTACACATCTGTTAGTTCTTTCCTGGGATGGTTCCTCATCCACTGCCGGGGGCAGCCTGTTTCAATACTTGGTGACTCTTTCAAGTGAAGAAACTTTTCTTAATATCCAAAAATACAGATTTTCTCTTGAAACCATAGAAATACTGCAACAGAGGAAGGAAAGGCAGCTTTATGTGAAAACTGATTTTTATCAACTTTGTCATACTAGTTTGCCCAGAGTATGAATGTGTTTCTTAGTAGAAAGCCTGAGGAGGAAGGAAAATGGTGAAATATTGTAAAAGAAACATCAGTAGGCCAGACAGGATCATGCAGCCTGTCCTGTTTCATAACACTGTTTCCAGCAAAACATGTTACTTAATCTCATTACTGACATGTGTTTTTTTCCATATCAGTCAAATCATAGGAATTTACTGTGAATGTGGAACTCCAAAACAGAAGTGAAAGTCAAGATGTTCACATTAGCGCAGCACGTTGTGTTCTGCTTGGCTGTGTTTCTGCAGTCCAACTGCATCTGCCATCACCAGCTAGAGACCCTAAATCTGTGGACTCTGCTAGAAATATGCTTGTTACTGTTATTTTTAAATCCATGTTAAACTGGAATTACATTTGAAAAGAAAAATTCTGCCTCGACAAGCTCTCAGAAGTCCAAACAAAAGTCTGTACCACTATCCAGTTTCTTCCCTAGAGACAGGGTTTTATCCTGGGAGCTGCCACTTCTCACAGTTTTTACTAGGGATTAAAAGCTTTACCTCCTTCAAAAGAGCCTTTTACAAAAACAATGTGAGAAATGTTCAGCAAACCTATCCTTGAAAATGATTTGGTGATCTTAACGTTTTGGAAGAAAAGCAAAGAATGTCTTGAAATAGCTTCAGGGGCACGAAATCACAGTAATCCAATCCCACTGTAATAAAATACTTAAAGAATAACTGTTCTTAAGAACATTTGCACAAACACCCTGTAATTACAAAGATAGGATTACTGCAATTCCAGTTCAAAATTTAGACGAGCTCTTCCTAAACTGCTTGTTTTCTCTGACCCTCCTTAGGGCAAAGGGACAGCTCTGAAGTGTCAGTTTGCCTTCCAGCATGATTTCTTTTAACTCATAGAACAGGCTGTTACTGCCTTTCCTTTTTAAACCAACTATCTGAAATGCTTTTATTCCATATTTCAGAATGAATTGTTCAATTTCACTTCATTCACATGGCAGTCCTTCCAGATCCTGTTGACATGCAAGCACCCATGTACCTACCTCCAGATGTATAAACTCATTTCAAGGTTCAGCTTGAATTATTTCATGCCTACACAGGTGGGCAGTAGTGTCTCAGACAGTTCCCCCACACTGTTCTTCACTGCTTTGCCTGGCCTGTGATGTCTCACCAGACTGCTTTAGCCAACGGCTTGAACAGGTGCCCAGAATTCCTTGAAACTAAAACAACATTAGGCTTTCTAATTAGGACACTGAGTGAACCTGGCTTTTAGTGCTTCAGCATCATGAGTGTGTTTTTCCCCCATTCCAGAAGCAAGGGAGGTTTGGTTCTGTGCTTCAGTTCTGCAGGTCATTGTGTTACAAGCAGATAACAAGATTTATCTTGTGCAGTAGAATCATAAGCTGCACATCTACGTATGTGTCAGAAGGAGCTCTATTTATGTTGCTGTAAAAACTTGACAGGTGTTAACTTTCTCTTGTCTGTGGTTCATGTGCAGACACAAGTTTCAGTGATCTATGCGCTTGAGAACCAGGAGTCTTAACAGACAAGAACCATTCTCAAAACATGCTCCAGAATTCATCATCACTCGTTCCACCAGCATCGAAGAGATGTAGGCAAGGGTTGAGCTGCAGAGCCCCTACTGCAGAGAGCAGAGACACAGCGAAGTCCTGGGTGTTCACATGAAGGTTTAGTGGGCACGATGGTGTCTGATCAAAGGTTGGACTTGGGGATCTTGGAGGTCTTTTCCAGCCTTAATGATTCTAAGATGTCAGGCAAGCACCTCCAACTTCTCATTGTCCTGTACCAGCCTGTTATCAGCCCAGTGTAACTAATTTGTGTAACTAATGTGTGTTTTCACAAGGCCTGGAATCAAAATTTACACTAAATTAATGCTATCTCTTGTGTGATCCTCCCTCACTCCCAAGAACAGTTCAAACAAAGAGCAAGGAACAAAGGAAAATGTTTACACAGCTGAAGCTCTCTGCAGAAGGGGCTGCAGTTACACTGCTCTGACATTCTCCCTCTGTTTAACACAGAGCCCTTGCTTTCCAAAAGCAGAATCAGGGCAAAACCAGGGAATACAAGGGAGTACAAGCTGGGGAAGGGCACCAGTACCAATAAAATCCAGCACTGGTAAAGTGATGTGTAGCATTTTAGCTGTACAAAATTTAATTTCATCCTGTCAAGGCTTCAAGCTGCATGTATTCAAAACTGAAGTAATTTTTAAATGCTTCAAGTCTCCAACAAAGCCAGGCTTCAAAACGTCAGGAACTCAGAATATTTCTAGTAATGTTAGTGGAGCCATTACTTCCCATGTGCCTCCACAGAGATTAGATGCTAATTATTGTAAGTTAATAGGCTCCTTGTGGTTACAGACCTTCCCCTTGGCACTGTTACTGACACTGCAGAATCTGACTTCCCTTTTAAGTATGACTGATGCAAATAGCTCAGCATAAGGGAAATTCTTCAATTACATCAATATGAAGACTTTTCTTCTGGATTTTGAAATATGGGTATCACTGAACACTTTTTTCTCCTTTCTCTTTGAAGTAAAATACGACCTTAACAACCCTGCGAAACACGGAAAGCTGGATTTCCTCAACAACCTTGCAACTGGACTAGTATTCATTATAGTAGTTGTGAATATTTTTATCACTGCCTTTGGAGTCCAGAAACCAATTGCTGAGTCAGCACCAAGACAATAAGGACCAGGTGAGTGTGGTCTCCCTGCACCGTAAGGGAGCAGGGCCTGGCATTCAGGAGTGCAGGGCTTTAGGAACAGTTCTAACCCTTGCAGGTAACTGAGTTCACTGCAGATCAGTGCAAAAGTCCAGCAGCTGGGAACTGGTGAGTTACTACAGTGTGTTTGTAAATGAGAGTTGAAAAGTTGACAGGAAATCTCACTCTGTCGAGGGCCTCTTGCATGTGTCACACATAGGAAGGGTAAGGATTGTCCTGGCTTAGCCTCTCTTTTTCCTCACTGCTGATTAAGGCAATAAAGGAAATCATGTTGTTTTGCTCTCTCCAAGTGCCTCTCCTTTTTTTAAGGAGGGTTTGCTTCCAGTCTGATTTGAACACTGAGGACTTAATCTGTTTCCAGCTAACTGGAGCAATTAAGTCTGACATATAATCCTGCACATCCTGCAGCCCCTCAGCTCCTGTGCACATGGTGTGGCTGTTGTGGCCTCCCAAGGACAGGGCTTTGCTCTGGGGGAGGCTCATCTGACAAAGGTGAGCACTATCCCTTCACATTTAGAGCAGTACTGCTGCTCTACCTGCATTGGCAACTTCCTTCTTTACTGACACAGCAGAATAAATAGAGGAATTGTGGGGATCAAAGTGAGTGTCTTCCACTGATGATGAGCAGTTTGGGAGGAGATAAATTACAGGCTTGTACCTCAAGAAACACCATGGTCAATATCTGCCTTTAAAGTAGCACATCTAAATCTATGTGTGCCAACATTCATCTGGCTCCTCGTCTCCCAGACTTCAAACCAGGATTAGGTACCTGCCGAAGAAGGAATGACCTGGCTTTCCTGGCAGGCCGTGGTACACAGAGTGCTACGTGACAGCCCTTACATGGGACATTGTTGATTTGTGCTGGCTTCTAGAGGAAACCCATTCTCCATGAAAAAGAAGATAGAAGGCCCTTAAACCTCTAATGCATAGATAAATGGCACAACAGAAATCTATAACAAGAATGGGATTCAGACCAAAATTTATCATCAGTCTAAACAGGATGGAGAGAAATCAGTGCAAAAATATTACTAGGAAGATGAAGAACTAAATTAATTTATTTCAGAGCGTGAGTGGAATCCAAAACCTGTGAAACAGGTGTGAAACAAGTGTGTTTTGGCAGAGAAACAAGATAGATTTATTGTATTTTCTAGCCATAGTCACCACAAATAAATTAGTAAGTGTTTCATTTTAGCAGCAAAGAGCACATAGATTATCTGAATTATTATCAGTTATAGGTGGAATGCTGATCTCAGCAGTACATGTTGAAGTAATGCTGAAGCACTAACCCCAAAACTGCCCTGGCAAAGCTAAGAGAGCTGAACAAAGGAGTGTTGGAATTCCAGCTGCCTTTCCAGTATAGAACACACACAGCCAGGAAGAGAGGCAGGGATGAGAACCTGAAATAGGTAGAAGGAAATATCAGTGGGTTTGTGCCATGCCTTGCTGCTGAGCTGGCACCTGCTGCAAGGAGGTACTCTTGAAAGCATTTGTTTGGAGCTTCTCCACTGTTCTTCTGCTCTCCATGAACTCTTGACCCAGACGGGTTTGGGGGCTTCATCACAGCTGGGATTGTGAAACCCCTGGTTGGAAAGCTGGGTTACACGAGAAACTTTGCTGTCCCTTCTCTGAGATTGTCACAAGAGCATGACCACAGTTCAGAGCCTCAGGAAAGGAGAAGCAGCAGCTGGTTTGTGTAAGCTCAGGTAGAGGCAAGATGTGTAAATGATCTCTTTATTTACAACTGTACAGACCCAGCAGCTCTGGGCTCTGCCTTCATGCTCTCAAACGTGCAGTTTCCTAATAAAACACCCAAATGTGGTGTCCAGCACCTGTGTGGTTTTGCTCCAGACTTGTTAATTGTGAAAGTTCTATATTGCTTTGGAACATTACAGATGTTGTTTGCTCATCTGTACACGTTGCCCTTGCTAAAAACACCTGGTCATCTGAAAGTAATTTGAAAAATAAGTGGTTTTCAGTGTGGTGCCACA
>WEKX01011151.1:0-15330 GCA_013390025.1 Pitta sordida
GACAATGGGTTAGTGTTGGGTTACAGGCTGGCCTCGATGATCTCCAAGGTCTCTCCCAACCTTGCTAATTCTGTGATACTGCGATACTGTAATACTGTGATACCAGAAATAAAGCCTATAAATCCTGCAGTTTTATTGTGCAACAGCTGTTCAATAAGGTATTGCAATATTACAACTACATTTTTCAGATAATCACTGTGCCTGCATTTAAGGACCTCCAACTGGACAACTTATTATCTCTGTAAATGTGTTCCTGTGCACTGAGTTATTTTCAAGTCCATAAAATTTGAAAATACCATGTGATTTTTCCAGTGTCAGCAGTCTGTTTACACGGTGAAGTGTTGCACATGGCCTCTGGCAGAAGTAAATATAATTATCTCAAACTGTCACACATGCAGAAAAAATGTAGCATTTTTTTCTGAGGTACCACTTTGGAACAGAACAGATCTCAGGAAGTAATATAACTGGGGGAAAACTTTCCTCTGGATTTATTTAGCTCAGTAATCTTGTTGTTGCACATATTAAGACCAAGTTCAACATGATTCTTGTTTCACTGCAATGGGACTCCTGTAGCAAATGATATACATTGAGCCTAAGTAGAGATAAGGGACAGCATAATTTTAATTTTAAAATAAGCATAAATACAATTGTAACTTAATTTCTTACCAGATCTCTGTGAAGACTCAGCAAAATGATACTTTCAGTTATAACAGGGTAGAAATTTTAAAGTCCAGTCCCTTAAAGATGTCAGTGAATTATTTTCTATATTTTCATGCTCCAGTGGAGACAATCTGCTTTGCACTGACCCTTAACATTTCATTAAAGACACAGTCTCCTATGATTTCAGTTTCCTAAGACATTGCGCTTTGTTGGGTCCCAGTGTTACAACATATTTAAAATCAGGGTTTAGCCCTTGTGCTTTTGTTAGTTTCCTATCACAGAGATTCACACACCCTGCTGAATCCTAGACACGGAAGCAGCATTAATTACATATTTACGGGGAAATAACACAGAAATAAATAACTTCTTAGAACACAGGCCCATGTTCAGAGGACTGTCAAGCAGGGCATTCAGTTTGAAATTCTTCTAATCTGGCAAAGAAGAGATTACTGTTTTCTATATTCGTATTTTATATTTTGAGTGACTCCAGACTAACCTCAAGGAATGTCCAGAATATCAACTTGTCTGTGTCTGGGAGCTGACACTGGGATATGCAATCAGGAGAGCCTGACTTTTGATTAAACATCTCCTGACATCACCCCAGCTTTGGTGAAATGTAAACTGCCCCTTCCCTCATTCTCTGCCTTCGTGACAGACACAGCAAGTCATTATACTGTGCTTGTTAATGACGGATGACCCTGCTGGTTCAAACCAGCACTGTCTCCAGGGGACTGGCCAGAAATGGGCTGACAGCAGAGCACAGCTGCCCTTCAAACCAGCTGGGCCAGCAGGGACCCCTCTCTGTATCACTGACAACAGCAGCCATCTCTCATTTCTTCCCATCCCTGAGGTTTTAATATTGTGGTGCAGGGAAAGAGCATTTTAGTACTTCTTTGACCTCATTCATTGATGTTGTTTTTCTGAGCCATTTGGACCAGAGCAGGCAAGGTAGTGTGAAAGGAGGGGAGATGAAATGGAAAGGAAGAGGCATGATATTTTGAATGATGCAATCACCATAGACTACTGCCTAGACAGGAAGGTTAAATAAATCCTTTGAAAATCTGAAAGATTTCTGACTGCATTGAAATTCTTTACTATCACAATTTTCTTTGCAGTGTAGTGTCCCAAGGCATGATTTCGCAATCTTTTTAGTGGGCATGCTTCATCCTAAAATATGACATAAATTGTTTTTCCCCTCCATATGTATAATACACAAATTATGCTCATTTATTGCATTCCAGTGTACAGATATGTCAGAGGCACAATGCTCAATTACAGACTTGACTTTTGCTGCGAAGAGTTTTTGTGGTTAGGACAGAGAAGGTGTCTTGAAATGAGGATGTGCTTGAAGTGAGAGATTATAAACTAACACAAAAAATATAGAATATATCCTCAGTGTGTCCTTCTACCCTTGAAGGTTAGTCAATAGGGTATCTGAAACTATCATATTAAAGTTATAAAACAGGCTTCAGGAATTGTGCAAGATATGGATCCTTATAAGAGAAAACAAAAGAGAGTTTCTAAACCAGTCCAAAGCACAAATTCATTAATTAAAAAAGAAGGGTGACAGAAGGCCCCATTTACCTTACTCATCTGTCTGTGAAGTCATTTTCCATCCTCTTCTCTGTCTAACACTGAATAGGTTTTCAGCAAGATAAGATCTCAGAGAAGAGTTCAACTAGTACTCCTCTACTTTTCCCAAAGCTGTTCAGGAAGAGCTGAAGCTATCAGCTAAAATCCAAAAACGTTAATATCACCTCACTGCTTTAAATCACATGGACAAGAGACTAGAATTTGAGGAACTATGGCTTCTGAAAGATGTATTACAGCTCCTTACCTTCTCAGAAGAAAAGAAGACAGAAATTACCTTTTCCCACCTGCTTGACAGTTGCAATGTTGCATTTTAAAAATATACAGATTTTAAAACTGCAGAATTAATAATATAGTGTAGCTTTGTTGGTGTTTTTTTGGTCCAATGTACCAGTCTAGATCCTCTATGCAAGTGGTTGCCACCCAAAATAGATGGCTCTAGATACTAACCTCATACATGAACCACATCTAAGTGAGACTTGTGGAGGATCAGTTACAGAGTATGAGGCTCTAATTCATTAAGTATAAGATGTAAGCTATTTGTGTCTAAGGTGAAGGGATTTTGGTGGAGTTGGAATTTCTGACATACAAATACAGGTTCTTCCGGATCACGTGGCTTAAATTCTTTACTATAGTCAGAGCGGAGAAAGCAGTGTATTAACAAATAAACAGTGTTCATTTGTATTAACAAATAAACATCAATAAATAGAAGTGTTTGGAAGTGTTCCAATGGAACAATTTCAGCTAAAAGACTGAAAAGTTGCATGGAGGCATCTTAGTTTTGGTAAAGACCAATGAAACCTTAGGCAGCCGAGTTTTGGTGGGAGTGAGCCTAAGGGGAACCTGGGAGGCATAAAGGCTTTGACCCAGCAGCAGGCCGTCAGAGGAAGCATTTCTGGAGCTGGACACCTGAGGCACTCTGGCTGCTGAGAGGCCTCATGCAGCTGGTCTATCTAGGGCACCTGAATAGGACCCTGAATCTGTATAGAGTATGCATGTGTTCTCCTTCCCAGGACATTCTGGTGTGGAGGTGTGTTCTTCTCCGCTGAGCTGTGAGAGTAGAAATGCCCAATAAAGAGATGAAATGTATCTCTGGATGTGCTTGTGCTGCTGACCAAGTTTCTCCAGCATTGTACTAGAGGACAAGGACTGCAAATGTTTACTTCTTCCTATAGAGAGGGTGCAAGAGAGTAAATTTGTGGAAATATTACTTTCTGTGGATTCCCACTGAGGTCAGTCACAGTCCTACCTTGTAAATTACACAAGCAAAACCTTTATGTAAAGCAAATGTACATTTATATTGAAAACTGGCATTTAAGCACAACACCTTCATGGTTATATTAATTATTTAACACATCGGTTCACCATGTAGATAACCAGCAATTTCCAGCTGAACCAACTAAAGGAAATTTTTTTACACAGTCTGCTGGGAAGGAGCTTTGTATATGCAAATAAAACATACAATGAGCTGTTAAACATCCAGTCCTCAAATTTCTGTTGTGTCCCAGTTATTAGCCACAGATGCCCAGTAATGATGACCCTTTGTTCACCAAATTGACTTTTTTCCCCGCTCTGGGGAGAAGGATGGACCAATTTGGCTAAAGAAAGTCTATACATCCACTTCTTCTTTCTTTAATTAGAAAAAAAAATGAAATCTCTTGAACCATGAATTAAGTTACAACTATCTTGTTCAGTTAATCAGCTCTGAATTCACCAGTAGATATCCCAGCTGGCACTGTAAGTGTAGGAGTGTGTATATAAGATAACCAAAGCTCACAGAACAAAACTGTGCCTGTGATGACTGAATAGACAGCATTAACCTGAAGAAGGATTTCTTACAAAACTATTTCAGTGGAACAAAATAGGATATGAACAGTACAAAAAAGAGAAAGCAGAACAATACTAAAATGAAACGGAGGAGATAATAAAAAAAGAGCATTAAGACTTGAATTTACAGAGTCAATAAAATTTAGTTTAATAGCACATTGTACCTATTTTGCTGTAAAACAATTCTTTTTTAGAAGAGGATTTTATTTTAGCCTGAAGTGACACCATGAAAGGAAATCTTCTAAGAATTCACAGGGACTGTGACAGTCATTACTAAAATAAGAAGAGAAAGTAACATAAACTCCTACTAGCAACGCCTACTAGCACAAACAATCTAAATATGTTCCTCTATTTAAGAGATACTAACATTCATAACACCTGGAGCTTGCTGTTACACTTCTACCTGTGGCTCTGCAACAGTGACACACCGATTGGAATCTGCCTCTCCCAAGTCACTTTTCTGGTGTACATTCAATGAGATGACAGAACTATCCTGAGACAGAAAACAAGCACTGCAATGTCTTTTTCATTATCTCTTTGCTAAGACACCTCTTTTTTAATTATTTTTCTGGCAATACAGGGCCAGGTCCTGCTCTGGGCTATGCCAGGGGTTTTTGTCAATGTCATTTTAGGGGGATCAATTGAATAGTAGAGAGTAAAGGAATAGTAGATAGTAAACGAATAATAGAGAGTAAACCTGGATATCAACAGGATTAGTCTAAAAGCATGGATAGAAGTTCATGTTCTGGATCAGCATTGAAGAGATTATGACATGTAATTTTCCTCTTTACAGCTTTTGATGATGCAAGTCAGTATGTGGAAGACATTGCCTACATTACCAAAAGGACTTGTCCTGTATTTAGGGTATAGACCTAGGTGCAAAATCTTTCCCTTCTACAATAGCCTTTAAGTCCCTCCATCTTCACCCCACTGAGTAGCTGCAGTCCAGCACATTTCCAGACCCAGCCTAAACCACAAGCCAGTGCAAGTCAGATTCTCCCATTTAACGCTCCCAAGAGATGATTGCTATTGGAGGAGGCCTGTCTGGCTGAGTTTTCATTAAAGGGTGTCAGAGATAATGCTGCTCGTCTGCGCCATGTAGACCTCTGCGTGGAGCATAGATAGAAGTACCTAATTTAGGTATAACAAACACTTCCAGCACCCTTACTGCTTAAATCCCTTCTGCATAGGCAGTCCTGAGGTACAGTACTGCAAGTCATACTGTAATTCCAAGTGATAGCTGAAATAGCCTTCTTATTTACACTTAAAATTTAAGAGTAATTCTGGTTAAATGGATAAGAATTTATACACAACAGGAAAAACAGCACAAAGGTAATTATGTTACTTCTCCACAGCAACAACAAAAAAGTGCACCTTCTTGAAGAATAAACTTGTGTAACCCTTCTGCACTACCATAGTAATTCATGGCAATTTCTACCACCTCTTTTCTGTTGGAAGGGAGTAAGTTCCTTTTTATCAAGGTCACACAGAAGAAACCTAGCTATTAGAAAGGAAACAAAGTCTAAGAAGCACTTTGTATCAGTTGTTGGCATGCAAAAACATAATAGGAGATAGTACTTATGTTGTTAAAATAAGCCATGCCATTTAAATAGCATAAAATATCACTCTAGCTAAGAGAAACATAATATTAGGGAATAAAGCAAAAGGAAAATCCTCTAAATCCTCAAGAACTAAAACAAATCTGTTCATTATATCATTTTTTGATGCACCTGGTGAGTGAGCCCACCAGAAAGAGGCAAGGCTGTGCTCAACCTACTGTTTGCAAATAGGAAAGGGCTGGTTGGCGATGTTGTGGTCAGAGGCAATGTGGGATGCAGTGATCATGAGACAATGGAGTTTTCAATTGACAGTGTGACAAGGAAGGGCAAGAATCAAACTTACACGCTGGATTTCAGGAAAGCAGATTTTTGATTATTTAAGGATTTAATTAGGAGGTTACGACGAGAAACAGCCCTTAACACCAAAGGGATCCAGGAAGGCTGCATATACCTTAAGAATGAGTTCATGAGGAGGTAGTTAGACACTTGATAAGCTGCTTGGATCCTCATAAGTCCATGGGTCCAGATGGGATCAGTCCTAGGGTGATGAAAGAGCTGGCAGAGGAACTTGCTAAGCTACTCTCCATAATTTATCAACAGTCTTGGCTTACCGGTGACATACTGGGTGACTGGAAATTGGCTAATGTGATGCCCACCCACAAGAAGNCCCACAAGAAGAGACGGAAAGATGATCCGGGTAATTACAGACCTGTCAGCCTGACCTCGGTCCCTGGTAAAGTCATGGAACAGATAATCCTGAGCGTTATTACAAGTCAACTGCAGAATAACTACGACATTAGGTCTATTCAACACATGTTTAGGAGAGGTAGGTCCTGCCTGGCTAACCTAATCTCCTTTTATGAACTAGCGACTCACCTGGTTGACCATAGATAGGCCGTGGATGTTGTGTACTTGGATCTTAGCAAAACCTTTGACACAGTTTCCCATGGTAAGCTTCAGAAGAAACTCTCAGACCACGGGTTGGATAGAAGCACTCTGTGCTGGGTTAGGAATTGGTTGCATGGATGAGCCCAGAGCCACATCCACCTGGGTGGAGTCCCACAGGGATCAGTGCTTGGCCCAGCACNAAGCTCAGAGGTGACCTAATTGCTGAAGGGAGGTTGTAGTCAGGTGGGTGTAAATCTCTTCTCTCAGGCGGACAGCACCAGAATAAGAGGACATGGTCTTAAGCTGTGCCAGGGGAGGTTAAGACTGAATATTAGGAAGAGATTTTTCACAGAGAGAGTGATTTCCAGTGGAATGATCTGCCTGGGGAGGTGGTGGAGTCACCATCCCTGAAGGTCTTTAAGAAAAGACTGGACTCATTGACATGGTCTAGATAACGAGATGATGGAATGGGGAGTTAGGTTACTAAAAAAAAATTAAAAATTACATGATCCTGAGATTAGCTCAGATGGTGCTCATAGCACCAAGGTTATGGGTTCAATCCCTGTATGGGCCTTCACTTGGGAGTTGGACTCGATGATCCTGTGGGTCCCTTCCAACTCAAAATATTCTGTGATCCTGTGATTCTAAGCCAATAAATTTGAACTGAAAATCTTACTGCTCTATTAGACAGACATCAGTGGTAATTCTTTAGCCACACAAGGCAGAATATCTATGATTAAGTCCACCAGTGCCTAGATCAAGAGAAACTGTCAGATATTTAATCACATCACAGACAGTATCTGAAGGGAACTCCTGTTTGCTAGCACAGTTTGCTGAGGGAATATGACAGGCGGGGAAAGTGTCCAAAAGAGAAGTCATGCTTTTTACTGAAGTGTCCCTGTTTACACTGTGCTCAAGTGTGTGAGGGACAAATTTGTAAGGAAATAGAAATTTCAGTCAGATGAAATCACACTTGCATTTGCCCTTTTTTCTCAATGCAATCTTTGTGAAGAAGTTAGATTTCAATAACACAGATGTTACAGTGGAAGAACACTCTAGTTACATCCTCTTCGCAACAATGTGATTAGGACCAGAATCCGGCTTGAAATATCTAAAACTGGAACTTGAATAATTTGGATGCAAAGGACCAGAGGGTTTGACTGGAAACAATGAACACTTTTAAGGAATACTTTCCTTTTGATCTTCATCATGTTCTACCAAATAAGCCTTATATTGAAATAAACTTAACAATGGGCATTTGTTCATTTCCTGAAATACGTAGAAGTTTTCAATTTTTTACAATAAATGTTCTTTGTGGTTTGAGACCACTGATTTCTCTTCTGAGGCTCCCTTATCTAGTCAGAGCCATCCTTAAATGTTTTAAAGATATTTTTATAAGAAGAAACGGTAAAAATAAAAGATCTTATCACAGCAATCTTATAGATTTCTACATAGAGGAAGAATATAATGATCCTCATTAAAGCATGATCACATTAAAGAATGTGATGAACACATACTGCTTTTCTAGACACAGTCAATCACAATATGATCCACATTCCCACTGAAGAGTGTCATGGCCTTGATTTGAAGAAAATCAGTCAGGACTCAAGGCAATTTTTTGCATGCTACAGAAAACTTTGTTTTTGGCCTAAGAGTCAGGAGAAAGAGCCAGCAGTGCCCCCTGCCACAAGGACCGCCCCAAGTTGTAACACCTTCTTAACCCCTTGTCTCATCCGTATGCAAATTGCCTCATGAATATTCATTTTACAGCATTATGTCATTTGCTATGGATCCTTCAACCAATCGGCTCCCATGTTGTTAATTCCTTTCCCCTTGTTTTGGCTAACTTTCAATTTTGTTTACCTTCAGAGGGCACAGAACTGGTCTTTTCACCTTTAATATTCAGCCTTAGCTCTCAGGCCCTCTGAAGGATTCCAAAGTCTACCAATCTTTTTAACATTCCCTAGAAATTTACTAAATTTTCACTAATCCAATAAAATTCCTAAATCTCTATGCTATACATTTCTATACACTAAATTTATAAATTTCTAAATCTTCAAATCAGCCTGACTTGGGTAGAATCATAACTAGAAGCAGTATGATTAAAGAGAGGGAAAAGGATTGCAGAAACACAACTCTTATTTTCTTGATCTGTCCTATTATATGTACTGTGTCATTCAGCAGTGTTACGTTGTATTTGATTGTTTAAAAGATCTGCCTTCCAGCATTAGAGGATCAGGAAGAATAGAATTATCTATAATCTCTAAAATACAAGCACTCGATGAGGAGCTTAGCGATATGGTTTAGATGGTGGGAGGCTTGGATGGATGGAGCATGGTGCCCATGGTTCCACGCCTGTGGGCTTGGTCCCTGGGTGGGTGTTTGCTTGGGAGTTGGACTAGATGATCCTGTGGGTCCCTTCCAGCTCAGAATAACTTGTGAACCTGTGAACTTCTTACTCTTTTTGAGCATTAGTTTAGCTAAATACAGGCCATCACAGTTCTTTATCTGTCATAACAGACCTATTGCTAATTAGCAAGTGCAGTTCCTAAAACACTAGTACATTAGGCTTTTTTCTTGAGTCAGTTATACTTGACACTGCTTTTTTTTTCTTTTTTTTTTTTAGTTCTCCAATCAGATTTAAGTTCTATTAGGAGATCCTATCTCAATTCTCATTTTTTTTCACATACCTCCAGTCCATGTCATTTTTGCAGAGATTAGCAAGAAAAACGGAAATGAGGAGAGCATTAAGTCTCAGAAAGCTGTACTGACAGTGTCATTAAACACACAATCCCCAAATCAACCATGCACAGAACATGCAGTTTTCTTCTGTAACACAATGATTTTTAACATTTTTTAAAATGGCATGCCGTCACACCACTGAAGTGTCATTCAAAGCTCTCTTTAAAAAAAAGTATGATCTGCCAAAAACTTTTTGGCAATGTGGATTTATTTTGGAGATATTTTAATTTTGCTGGATAACATATTGCTTAATTTTGTTGTTTCAAAGGTTATTTATACTGGGAACTGGTTGCTAACAACTCATGTCATTACTTTTAATTGAACAAAGTCCATTTGCACAAGCATATATCTTAAAAAAAAAAAAGAGATTCTTGTTTTCTCACAAAACATACTAAAGCTGAAAATTGCACCATGATAGAGGGCATATGTTGGTGACACCAGTGCCCTGTGCAGTTCCTGCACTCTCTAATTATATGAAACACAGAAAAATGCTTATTAGCTGAGGCATGACTGCCTTTCACCTTATGAAATGAAAAACTTTCATCTCAGGCTGACCCTGCAATGGGTTTAAAGTTATCTGTGAATTAGCATACATTTTATTATGCAAATATTATGTTTGAAAGCCTCAAGCTGATCTTCAAAATAAATTTAAGGATAGAAAGAATATTTTTAACAAGATCAACTTGTCAGATAACATTTGGAATGTTAGTACCCCATACAGCATCAGTGCCTACGGTGACTGTGGCATACACTGCCACTAGACACTACTGCATTTTATGTTACAGGTTCACAGACCCCAAAGGCTGCATCAGTGCAAGGTTTGCACAGGAGATTTCTGCTTTCTAATGCCCCTGACAGAAACTAGAATAAGTCAGCAAAGAGTGCTAGTGAACACCTTTAGGTTTGTTTCTTCTCTGCATGAATGAACTTGTCTTTGTGGCTGGGATACAGGTAGAAGAAATTTTAAAAAAAAAAAACAAAAACAAAAACAAAATATTAAACATAAATACAGAAACCCTGCATATTCAAAGTTTGCATATCCACATATTCAATTAGTCACCATTGGATTTTCAGTGAGTTATGGGACCGCAGACATGTTCATAATGTCCTGGACCCCAGATTTTGTGGCCAGGAGTCACCAAAAGGCATTTCTTTTGTTTTAATGAAGTGCTATAGTGCGAGACATGCTCCCAGGACTGCCCTCCAGACATCATTAGTGGAGGATGTGTGGCTATAGGCAGGAGGTAATGGAATATTC
This sequence comes from Pitta sordida, assembly GCA_013390025.1. NCBI lineage: Eukaryota > Metazoa > Chordata > Aves > Passeriformes > Pittidae > Pitta > Pitta sordida. Next base: position 10,525 of record WEKX01011151.1, read on the forward strand.
ATTGGTTTGATATCTTCATGGATTATGCAACTCACAGGACCTGCCCAGACCCGTCCCCCTGTGGCTTCCAGGGGCTCTCTGTATAATCCTCAGAAAGTAAAAATTTCTGTATGCAATGAAAGACATAAGAACAGCACAAGGGTCGTGTAACCTGATGTCCTCAGATAATATCCATTGGTTCATTGAGAGCAAGACACAAAATGTTCCATAAGGAACATAAAACATAGAACTACTAGTATTAGGTTAGAAGAGTTTCCCTGCAGACTTCAACTTTTGCCATGCAGTGTTGGGACTGATTACATCTGGTTTCTATACAGATTATATTTTGTATCAGTGAGTTATACAAATTAATCATCACAGCTTTAATGCCTTCCTCCTCATTCCTTACCACTTGCAGTCATAGGCATTACCACCTCCTTCCCAGCTCCCCACACTGTGATTAACTCCAATGGGTACCATCCGGCTCAAGACAATTGATCATGGTTTCATTCTGTCTTCATTTCCATGCTTATTAGTATGTCAAATAATTGTGACATTTCCTGAATTGATGTTTTGCCAACAGACAGACCCACAGAAAACATATATCCTTAGGCCTTTCTTCACAGAAGGGTGCTGACTACCCAGAAGGAGATGGATTCAGGGGGGGTAAATAAATACAGACATCCAATTGAGGTAGTGTGTGACCTTGGAAAACTAGGCTAGAGATTTAGTCTCTTACATTCATATCTAGTTCCCTAGCTTTGGATATTATTAAATGTGTGTGCATGTGAGTGTTTCTCTGAAGCTTTTGCAAAACAGATTCAGCACTTAATGTTTCTTATACTTCTTCCTCGTGCTTCTTCAGCTGATGCATGACCACAATCCCCAGCTGACAGGTTGAAGAATGTATCTTCCTTTCACAATAGCATCTGCTTGTGTGACATGTTCTTGGGAGCTGCCATATGTACTTACCTCTCGATATTTTGTCTTGGATGCAGTATTGTTCATCCAATTGCAGGGCTACAATTTCCAAACAGACAAGCTCAGGATGCCTCTGAATACATCTTTTAGTGGAGTAGTACGTCATCTTAAACTCAAATGAGAGGATGCCTCTGTGTTCAGATGTATTAGCTCCTGTGTTCCAGCTGCTTCTCAAGCTAAAACACTTTTGTAACATATTTCTGACAGCTCCAGTCTCAGAAATGTCTCACGCTAATGGGATTACACTAGCTGAAGTGATGCTTCTGTTTTGAATAGAAAGCACTTCCAAATCTACTTGATTGAACTTGTAGGGCTCTTGGCCCGGGGACACCGAGCAGACTCGTGGGCGCACCTTTGTGTCCCAAGAGTCGCCACTACAGGGGGCCATCACCAGAGGCTCGGGTCAGCGCCAGGGCCACGCCAGACACCGGACACTGGTTTGAACTTGTAGGGCTGTTGACCCGGGGATGCCCAGACAGCCAAGACCTCCCACCTGTGGGTACTTAAACCATTAACTCTCTTGGGAGCGCAGTGATCAGGGGTGCAGCGAACAGGGGTGCAGCGAACAGGGGCAAGGCAAACAAGGATGTTAACCGTGGGGAGCTTGGGCAACCGCGGGGGGCTTGGGCAACCGTGGGGGGCTTGGGCAACTGCGGGGGGCTCATAAATAAGAAACTAAGAGGCAGTTTGCGCGGCAGTTTGCGCGGGCAGGGCAAGCGGGCAGGGTAGCAGGTACTGTCTTGGCAGGTGCTGTCTCTCCTTCATCCCCCTGCTAGTCATGGCCAAAACCAAATGGATGAAAGCCATGGCCAAGGCCACAAGGGAGGCTCAGACCCAAACTACCCCTGTGTCAGTGGATGTGGCTCTCCAGACTCCTGGCTGCAGGAAATGCCTGAGCCTGATTGTTGACCAGGAGGACAGTCTGCAAAACACCTGTGTCAGGTATGAGCTGGTAAATGACCTGCTCTCCATGATAATGAGAGGTTATCATGGAGGAAGAGGTGGAAAGGCTGAGAAAAAAATCAAGGAACTGCAAGGGAAGTTGAATTGGGGGACAGAGCGCTCCCAACCTCTGGGTACTCTTGGGAGCCCGAGCGTCCACAAGCACCTCACATTACTCAGTACGAGGTNTTACAAATACCTGAGGGGACGTTGCCGCCAGGTGGGTGTGGACCTCTTCTTTCAGACTGACGACACCAGAACGAGAGGACATGGTCTTAAGCTATGCCAGGGAAGGTTTAGACTGAATGTTAGGAAGAGGCTTTTCACAGAGAGAATGATCACTCATCAGAATGGTCTGCCCAGGGAGGTGGTGGAGTCACCATCCCTGGAGGTTTTTAAGGGAAGACTCTATGATGAGCTCAGTGACATTGTCTCGCTGATGGGGTGTTTGATGATTCTTAGGGTCCCTTCCAACCCGGAATAACCTGTGAACCCACCATCAGAAATTCAGTCACATGGGTTTTGTGAAGTTGGCCTGCAGGAATTTCGCATAGTTCCTTGTCTTGGTCACTCTTTTCCTCACTTCGCTTACTTAGTAATATCTCCTTGTCAAAGCAAGAAAGCTGGATGGCCTACAGGAGTGAAATGGCAGAAATGCCCTTGACACATAACTTCATAAAATGAGAAATTTTAGACAAAATAGTTTTCTTCCTCAGTCATTATGGGACTTTGTGATACGTTTTCTATATGCATTGGCTTTCCTACTTTGACTTGGAGAAGGTCAAGATGTTGAAAATTTGCAGTTAAATAAAATAACAGGGCCAATGGCATCCTGGCCTGTATCAGGAACAGTGTGTTCAGTAGGACTAGGGAAGTTATTCTTCCCCTCTACTCAGCACTGGTCAGACCACATCTTGAGTACTGTGTGCAGTTCTGGTCTCCCCAGTTTAAGAAGGATGTTGAGCTGCTTGAGAGGGTCCAGAAAAGGGTGACAAGGATGGTGAAGGGACTGGAGGGCAGGCCCTATGAGGAGCGACTACAGGAACTGGGACTGTTCAGCCTGGAGAAGAGGAGGCTCAGAGGTGACCTAATTGCTGTTTACAACTACCTGAAGGGAGGTTGCAGTCAAGTAGGTGCAAATCTCTCAGGCTGCCAGCAGCAGGGCAAGAGGACATAACCCTAAGCTGCACCAGGGGAGGTTAAGGCTGGATGTTAGGAGGAGCTTTTTCACAGAGAGTGATCTCTCAGTGGAATGGTCTATTCAGGGAGGTGGTGGAGTCGCCAACCCTGGTGGTGTTTAAGAAAAGACTGGATGAGTAACTCAGTGACATGGTCTAGATAATGGGAGGCTCGGATGGACGAAGCATGGTGCCCATGGCTCCAGGTCTGTGGGCTCAATCCCTGTGTGGGTGTTCACTTGGGAGTTGGACTGGATGACCTTTGTGGGTCCCTTCCAACTCAGAATATCCTGTGTGATCCTGTGATCTTTAACACATATGCATTATATTTAATGCGACAACATTAAATTCAAGCTTCTAATTTTGTCTCATAGTATTTTATTATTATGCAACAAGGAGAATCAAAATTTGGAGTACCTGGCCTATGAAAAAGTCTTTTCTCCCTGAAGAGAAAGATCAGGGACACAACATTCCAATACTCAGAGGGAAGCTATAGAGAGAACAGATACTTGTCTTCACACGTATCCATATGGTAAAGAGGCAATAGTTATAAATTTCTTTGGGAGAAGTTTCATCTTGACAAAAGAAAACTTTTTACAGCTTGCAAGAACAATCGTTCACTGGAGTAACTTTTCCAGGGATGCAATAGATATTCCATCTCTGGAGGTTTTTGAGATATATTTGAACACAGTGCCTAAAAACCTCACCTAAGCTACCTTTCCATCCTAAGGTTAGATGAGTTCATCTTTTGGGGTTCTTTTCAACTTGGACTCTGTGGTGGTTCTGTGATTCTTGTGATCTGCTGTGACAGAAAGTGTAGCTACCTTCATAGGCGAACCTGCAGCAGTTTGCCACAGATGTTTTCTAAAATTCTGTAAGACTGGGAATAAACAATTTCTTCCCAGAACCCAGAAAATGTCACACAGCTGGGACTCTAAAAAAAACCAAATAAAACTATGCCTGCAATTCAAAGGCAGGTTAACACCATTAGCTTGTTTTTCTTAGCTGCTGGGGAAAAAGTTGAACAAGAAAATGGTTGTTGGCATTTTCTCTTTATGAGAAAAGTAAGTGTAAGCCACATAGACTCAAATATTTTCTAAAATGAAGTGATAGATCGTGACAGTGGATCTACATCACTTCAAAAGAGAAAAAGCATGTCATCTACTATATAACAACAATAAATTACAGCTCTCTGGGGTCAAGGAAAAAGCTAGCAAGGAATTAGGATCTGAAACTAAGTGCCGGGTTCTTCACTTCGGCCATAACAACCCCATGCACTGCTATCGGCTGGGGGAGGAGTGGCTCGAGACAAGTGAAGTGGAGAGAGACTTAGGTGTACTGATCGGTAGGAAACTCAATATGAGCCAGCAGTGTGCCCAGGTGGCTAAGAAGGCCNCTAAGGCACTTTCTCTGAGCACACTTGTTGGAACAGTGATGTTTTAATATCAAGACATTTGCACAGCATATTTTGAAAGTGGCTAAAAGGTTCTTTCTCATTACAGTGAACCCACAGAACTCGCTAGAAGACAGGCCCAGGCAGGCCACATGAATCATGAAATCTGTTAAGATACCGAACAATGCGTATTCAATTGGGCCTTGCCTGTAGCCACACCCCCTCCACTAATGAGCTCTAGGGGGCTGTCCGGGGAGCATGGAGCACGCTGTTCACACACACAGAATATTATGAGTTGGAAGGGACCCACAAGGATCATCTAGTCCAACTCAC
>WEKX01011151.1:16351-38875 GCA_013390025.1 Pitta sordida
TGAGGGTCCAAGCCACTCAGCAAGTCTCTGACTACCTCCTCTTGGCTTACAAGGGGGTTATACTGCACCCCAGCTCCTTCCATGCCACTGCTGATCCAGTTGTCTTGCGGGCAGTTTGTTTCGCTATTAAAAACAGAGGCAAAGTGTGCATTGAGTATTTCTGCTTTCTCCTCGTCTTTGGTTACTATATTGCCCTCTGCATCCAATAGGGAGTGGAGGCTGTTACTGCCTTTCTTTTTACTGTTAATGTACTTGTAGAAACTTTTCTTATTGTCCTTGACAGAGACAGCTAGGTTGAGCTCCATCTGAGCTTTTGCCTCTCTGGTTTTCCTCCTGCACCGCTTCACAGCTTCCTTGAACAGACTCTGACTCACCTCCCCCTTTTTCCAAAGGTTGTACATCCTCTTTTTCTCCCCCAGCTCCTTCAGGAGCTCTTTGCTCAGCCTCAAGAAACCGATAGAAATGTGTTCTGCCTATTCCTGGCTTCAGAATCCTTGGTTTTGCCATGACACCCCTTTTCTGAGCCTTGAAATCGAGTGGGAGCCAGGACACATGGGCTGGGCTGCACAAGCTGGGCCCTGTGGAGACAGGTCAGGCACGGTGGTTGAGCTACTGCAGAGCAGGGTAGTCCCTGTACAGCCCTAGGAGTGAAATCCCCCTTGTCCTCCGACCGAGGGTGTCCCACGGGTCCCCCGGGGTGCGCAGCCGACACTAGCGGCAACCCGGCACATTGGCCTAGAAACCAGGGCTGGCAACGTGGGAATGTGGGACTCATGTCAGCCGAGTCCAAACCCTTAGTCGGGGCATGGGCCAGGGTGCAGGTGTCCCAGAGGAGGCAGGGGAAGCAGCGGTCCCTGCCAAGAAGGGGCTGGCAAGACCAGGGCTTGGGCTAGTGGGCTGGGCTGGCCAGGTCCTTGTCTGTGTGGCTGCTCCTCACCCACTCCTCCAGGGTGTCAGAGAAACTGGGTGGGCTGTGCTTGGCCGAGGTTTACATCGTCAAAAAATGAGCAGGGGAAAAAAGCAGCTCCTGTCCACTCGTGCACCTTGGCAGAGACAGGATGTGTGTGCGTGTGGGGGGGTGTTTCAGCAGAGGTTTTTTCCATAGAAACAGATGAGGGGCCAGAATTCTCCTTCCCTCCCACTCCCTCCCCCCCATGTCCCGCTTCTTTGCTCAAAAAGAAAGAAAAAGTTTGCGTACATTTGTAAACAGAAGCATGCTGCGCCAGCACTGGCCCTGGAGCTGGAACTGAGCCAATGTGTACACTCCCTTCACCTCTCAAGCAGCTGACAGTGCACGGGGAACTCCATGTCTGCAGCACTTTCTGCACAAAAGAGCACAAGTGTCTGCCGCCGCCTCCATTCTGCTCTCAGCCATGCACATGGGGTGTCCAGTGGAGTGGTTTTGTTTCAGGGTTTTTTTTTCCAGGAATGCAACGAACTCCTTGGCACACTGTTGTGTGGGCTGTGACATAAGCACACTATTCCACATCTGCAGCACTGTTGCCTGGTATATCCACCCATCCATCCCCACTGCACGGGCAAAAGTAGCATGGTGTTACACAACACAACTCGCTTCCTTTTTCGTTCACTTCGCTGCACTGCAGGCAGCTGCAGTGAGTGAGCAGCCTGTCAGTACAACCCAAGCAGGGGAGGCACCACCGGCTCCCAGTGCTTCCCTGGAGAAGGGGGAAGAATTCCCTCTATGGTGCCAGCCCCTCCTTTTCCAGGGATATGGCAGGGAACAAAGACAAAAGCCAGTGCATCAGCTCCAACAAAGTGCCAAAGCTCACGGGACCAGCAGTGCCACCCCTGCTTGGGTTGTACCAGGGCTGCGCAGAGCTGTTAAGTCCCAGCATGGCTGCACTGGCCAGGAGTGCCTTGGGATTAAACCTCTCCTCCCCCACCACCCCTGAGTCGTCAGATGCAGGGGCTATGGTACCCAGGCCACCCGCCTGCCTGCCTCCATGCTGGCCACCCAGCAACACTCTCGGCACTGTGGTGATGGATCGTGGTTCCCCATCCCCATAAAAGGTCAAAATGGAGAGTGCATGGAAACTCTAGTGAGCAGGGCCAATTTACATATTCATGAACTCATCACATATTCATGAGTTGGGTGAGATTGCAGTACTACTCACAGCATCTGCACATACACACAAACACACAACTTGCAGAAAAATAATTCTCTATTAATTGAAACCACTAATATGTGAATCGCAAATATGTGGGGGTCTACCATATTACTATTTTTTCTGGCTCATGTCATGTTGTCCAGAAATAACTAATTATGGGAATACTTGCAATTCTGTATCTCCAGCATAACTGGAAACAAGAAACATGACTTCTCCTCCTAAAAGACTTCCATTTTTTGGATTTTGCCCTTCTGGGAAACTGATTCAGTGAATATGAAATATGGTTCCTTGTATTTTCACAAGGCTGTCAGAACTGAACCTGTTTCTGAACTTTCTGGTCTTTTATATTCAGCTGAAAACACCAAACAAAGAAATTTTCCTGTAAGCTCAATACAATATTACTTATTGTTTTGAATTGAAGGTATGGAGTTTTCAGTACTTAGCTAAAGCATATCAAGGTCAAGTCAAATTAGGCCTCTGAAAGTGTGGTAGACTTTTAGTAAGCATCTACCAATCATGCACACTTCTCAGTTCTTTGCATCTGTTCTCAATTGGAAGTGAAGGTCACTTCTATTACCAGCCAAGATTAGTCAGCAGATAAAGGGAAAAAGGATCTCCTACATATGCCCCAGAAGGCAAGTGGTTATGCACATTTGCTGGAGTGTGGAATTCATTACATGTGTTGGTGCTGGCAGCTTCTAAGAAACTGAATAAATCACTGAGTCCTCACTTTCTGTTCAGAAATATTTGGCTCAAGATGAAAGTACAAGGAACCAGTTTCACAGCAAATGAAGGCTGAGTAGTTCAGGGTTATCTCTATATGACTGAAATTAAGGATGGCATCAAAATCTCCACATATTTTTGTTAATTTGAAATTTTCATATATAGTATATCAAGAATAAAACAGAGTTCTCTGAAATCTATAGAACTTTTCAAACTAATACCAGAAATGCAGAATAGCACCATTCACAAGTGTGACTGTTATAAATTTTATTTTCCAAAGCAGATTAGGCTTCCCTTCAGATCATGTACAAATCCAAATGATAACTCATGTCTTAAGGTTGAAGATGTTTACTGCAAGCCAAGTAATATAATGTGAATAGATATTCTGTATAGTATTGCAAGTTCTCATTATTGTTTCAAAAATCTTATATTTTTACTTTATAAATCTGATCTCCTCAAGTCAGGACAATGTAAAATGATTTCACATTTCATTCATTTTATTTTACATTGAAAGCATCACAATTACACTAAAAGGAAATTGTAAACATAAACATCATATGAGCTAATAGCACTTACAGAAGTAATATCTATATGATAGCAATGGGATCCATAGAAAGTCTTACTATTTTCAGCAGATGATGGATTGTGAATAAATTAATTATTTTTAAATATCTTTAGATAGTAATATGAATGCAATTGTATTTTTTAATTTGCTAAGAGGTTAAAGAAGAGTTTAAAGAATACAGTCCTTGAAGGAGGAAACCCTTAATGAACTTTGTAGAAATAAATTAACTTTTTCTAGGAAAGGATTAAAAAAAGTAAACCCTTGTAATATTTTCTTCTGTCTGAAAGGCAGAAAGAACTGACATGAAAAATGAGGATTACTTGGAAAATGTTAATGTAGTATATTTTCTCATAAAACTCGGGGAATGACACAGATTGCCTTAAATCACAGAATCACAGAATCACAGAATATTATGAGTTGGAAGGGACCCACAAGAATCATCTAGTCCAACTCACCATCTAACACCCGTACAGAGACCAAAAGCACATCCCAGAGAGGTAACACAGACCTAGTTCCCTCACAGTCTAGCAGGCCACTCCAAGCCGGAAGGGACCCAGGGTCATCCAGCCCTACACCCCCCAGCTAGACCATGTCACTAAGCTCCTCATCGAGTCTTCTCTTAAACACCTCCAGGGACGGTGACTCCACCACCTCCCTGGGCAGTCCATTCCAATGTGCAATTCAGACACCTTGAGAACAAGAACTATGTTTTAGCCTTCGTTTAGACAGTTGCAAACTTTTACAACAGCCTGCCTTATTCAGTCAGTACTTAAGGCAGAATAGTGTTCACAGAAGAAACTGCCAAATAGTATCTTTTATCAATTCTTCTGTGTTCCGTTTGTCAGTGTCTCACATTGCATAGTGACAACTGTAATTCACTCTGCCTTATGAAGCAGGCCCTATCAATGGAGGGCAAATCCAATGACAAGGAAATTGTTTCTCTGTAAAACAGAAATAAGATAGGTGGTGCCTCCTGGGAACCATAGGAATACCAGAGCATCACTGGATGCATAATCAAGCCTTTCCAGGCAGGGAGGAGATAATGAATCTTCAAAATCCTTGTAACTATGTAGTTCCATAATACTGAAGTGATTTAACATATGGCAACTAAACTATAAAAGTATTTCAGTTTTCAATTTTATGTCCGGATTCAGGAATGAAAATACTTATATGAGATTGCAAAACAAAAACTTCTGATGTCTTTGTAGTTTTAAATCTAACCCACCTTTTCTTCCTGTTCTCAGTGCTATTAGCTTGTTCTTCCTCTTCTCTGCATATAAATTTATCACCAATTAATAGCCACGGGGCAGAGAGGCCCAAAGCTTCAGTGAGCTTTCAGAAAGATAAAGTCTGAAGGGAAAAATAATAGTGTTATCTTCATATTGCAGATTGGGAATTAAAGCACAAAAAGTATAAGTGGCATGCCTAAGTTTATCCAGAAAGCTTTTAGCAGATTCAGAAATTGAACCTGATGTGGCAAGACTGTTCTTGCAACCATCTAATCTTTTGAAAATATTGCTACTCTTGCAGCAATCGTCCTTTTGTATCTTGTTGAAAGTCTTGAGAATGTTCTTCCCACTTTCTGATCTCTCATCCTTAAAAATATGGTTTGTTCTTAATTTCAGGAACTGAAAGCAATTAAACCAATCATAGTAATAAAACCACCAAAAAAATTGCAGCATTTCTGCTTACATGATGAATATATTTCAAGTTTGTTCAGAGAGTAGGGATTAAAAATGAACTCTCCTGTAAATGCCATATTCACAAACTACCTTAGATCACCATATGCTCCATGTCTGGGTAGACTGTTTCATTATTATAAACAAATCCACATCTTCTGTAAAGGGAAATCAAGAAATGATATTTTTGTTTCGGGTCATCGGATTAAAGCATACTTTTTACTAAACTTCTGTGACACCACTCTCTTGAAATCGTCCCTTCCCAAAAGATCGGAAATAGCTCCTTTGACCTGTAGGAACAAATGATCACATTTTAACTTAAAAGGCACAGCAAGAGGATGCTCTCCTTTCCCATACACCAAGGTGTATGTAGAGGTTGCATTGGTTGTAGCTGCCTTATCCTCTCTGCCACACATAAGCCCAAAGCCAGGAGCTGAGCTGATCTGGGGGCAATATTCCTTTACTGTCCTTCTGCAATGATATATCATCCTCACTTAGCTATTGTTCTTGGATTTATGCAGTTTTTAAAATGTACTGTTGTAGTTGCAGCACAAGCTCAGAGAGGAAAAAAATGTTTCACTACCTGCGGGGAGGTAGCAGCCAGATGGGTGTGGACCTCTTCTTCCAGGCTGATGACACCAGAAGGAGAGGGCACGGCCTCAAGCTACGCCAGGGGAGGTTTAATCTTAATATTAGGAAGCGGTTTTTCACAGAGAGAGTGATTGCACATTGGAATGGACTGCCCAGGGAGGTGGTGGAGTCACCATCCCTGGAGGTGTTTAAGAGAAGACTGGACGAGGAGCTTAGTGACATGGTCTAGCTAGGGGTGTAGGGCTGGATGATCCTGGGTCTAGCTGGGGGATGTAGGGCTGGATGATCCTGGGTCCCTTCCGGCTCGGAGTGGCCGGCTAGACTGTGAGGGAACTAGACTGTGTTACCACTCTGGGATGTGCTTTCGGTCTCTGTACGGGTGTTAGGTGTTAGATGGTGAGTTGGACTGGATGATCCTTGTGGGTCCCTTCCAACTCATAATATTCTGTGATTCTGTGATTCTGTGATTATTATTAAAAGCAGGTTATTAATTTTTCCTCTGTGTTACTCCAAGGCAGACTTTGTGGAATATGCATGTAAATTATGCATAATAGGTTTATGAGCTGAACTTTCCTTTTATATAGGAGGATGGAAGTACCTTCTTTTTACCAGCCTGTGGGGATTCAGCTTATCCTTTGGAGCAGACAGATAAAAATTCCAGAATATTTCTAGAAATGTTTCATTTTCCTTTCAAATTAGGCATTTTCTCTTGAGGTTGAAATGAGAAAAATCAAAGCCTGACTTTCTGACTTGTAGACTTTGTTGAAAACATTGCATATTTCTCAGAAAACAAAATTTAAATATGGCACAGGGATGTTAAATGGGTGAAGACTGTAACAAGGTAAAGCAGCATTCTTGTTCCAAAAGCACCTTTTATTAATTTTATTTATTAGCTTCTCACTAAGGATCAAGAGGGGACTCTTTTTGATTGTTTCTTCAAATTTGTGAGGTTAACAAGTCAGCTCTGCTCCTAAGAAGTAATAGATTTTTGTTCTACAAGCTATTAAATGTTAACATTTCATTTGGCTATTTTCATGTACCCACAGAAGCATTTTTATAGAAGACATTACTTTGTTATTAGGCCTTCAGAAGGAGTAAAGCTATAACATTTTTAAATCCCCCTTGGGGACACCAGGTCCAGTCTGCCTGGAAGCGCTCTATTGGATCTTTTCTTCTCCCTGGGAGTCTGAGACAGACATATGGTGTGCACCAGCATATTGCGAAGAAGAAACAAACCCACCCTCTCATCAAAGTGCATGTCAAACTTGAGTAGAGTGTGCTTCCCGGAAAATGGGCTAAGCATAACAGAAGCCCATTTATCTTCCATTTGATCCTGACTGCAGCTGGGATCTATATCCATTAACACAATGCCTTAGTCATTTTGAGGCTCTCTTAATAGTGTAATTCCTGTTACTTCCCAAATGACAATACACGTCACTCTGAATAGTTGAGGTAACACACTGTCAAAGTCCTCCATGTAAAAAGTACTAGAAATCTGTCCAGTCCCACACGGAAAGGGATAACTGTTGTTTCTAAGTTGCGTACTACGTTCTACTTCTCATCCTCAGCTGAGGAGAATCTTTGGATCCCCAGTGTGTGCTGTTTTACTCCTGTTAAGCATTCTCAGAAACATAAATTAATTCCAACTTTGAAAATTATTAAATTACAAAATTGGCACCAGGTCCACTACTTGCGTATAGTAGAAAGAGAAAGTAGAAAGGGAGCAACATGCAACACTTCAGTAACACCAGACGCATCATCCTATCTTCTCAGCTTTTCTCATTCAGAGAATATGAAGGTAGTTTTACCTTTAAATAATGAATAACACAAGCATTAATTCTCATCACAATATTTCCTTCCTTTTTAAAAATCTTAACACGTACTTCAAAGGCTATTTAAATTAGGCAATTGAACTATAACAAAACATCTACTCACAGACTTTCTGTATATGAGTGCTGAGCAACCAAGAAATCTCTGATTCCCATGGCACTAGGGAACAGCACAAGGCTGTGTCTCTGTTGTTTTCATCTGATGTGATGTAGGCAAGAATGAAATTCAAAAACTCTCAAGACAGAGGACATGCTACCAATTACATAACCTGGGCTTCCTATGGTCACCCCACAGAGATTCTGCTCTGGAGCTGGGTCAGACCAGAAGAAAAGCTTATGCAGAGCTGTGTGTATCTGCTCTGAAATACTGAGTTCCCCTGACAATATTTTGACAATGCAAAAAGACATGAAAAGCCAGGAGGAGGCACGTTTTGAGGATATGGCTGTAGCACTGTAAGAAGTTGTAATCTTTATGGTGTTTGACACCACCTCTCGCCTTCCTACAGAAAGTTATTATCTTCAGGGAATAGTCATTCCTGCTCATCCATCTCAATGCAAAGTCAGTCAAGAAAATCCAAGTAATTTCTGGTCAGTCTTGCGTCTTTTCATGAGGAGCACTGTTATGATCTTCTATCCATGTTCAGCTGGAACAAGAGCCCTTAGAAGAGGAGCTAGAGGACTGATGAGTGTAGAAACTGCTGAAGCTACTTATGGACTGATTTTATGATCACCTATATTAAATAGAATAAAATGCATTTTCTTTCAAAGCCAGCTGTAGGCTTTCTCTACAGACCGAAAAACAGTATCAGTGAGAAAAGAAGACAAAACATATGGAGTTCTGTTGGGGAAAACAGGGCCAGCTTGGCCAAACTAAAATGGAGATATCCCTGTCTTTTGGGAGCTCCAGAAAATAATTTTTAAGAGTCTGTAGAGAGAGGCAGAGTAAAACCGCAAGGAGAGTACAGCTGTAAAGTTAAGTGTCTAGAATATGAAATATGGCAACCTCCTGAAATCCTGAGATAAGGTCTATTTAAATTATTTAACTTACCATGTTCTGTTTTCCTTTGCATTTTTGTAGACACTCCATGGATTACACCAATGCTTGGCAGTCAGGAACTTTGAAAAGAATTAAGCAGTAATTAGAGTCATAAAATCTCATTTTAATACTGGTCAAGATAGATAAGATGTAGTCAGTCAGTCACACAGATCAGGACTGCATTACACTGTTATACTGCCACGTTGTCAATCACCACATATGTTCTGGACAACACAGATGACGAAACAACAAATTAAGGAGAAAACAGTAGAACAGTATTTAAAAAAAATAAAAGAAATAGAGTAAAAAAAAACCCAAACAACCCGGAACGTGGTTATACTGGTTCTGCAAACCTGGGACCCTCTATGTCATTATTGCTAGATACCCTAAACACCCTTCAGTCAGACAGGTATGAGATAGGCCGAAACATAACTCTTAAAAATACTGGAAGAATAGAAATTCTCCAACATTTTTATTTCACCAGTGAAACTCTGAGAGTACTTTCAGGTCATTTTTAACCACCACATAAGTTATAATTTTAACAAAAAGGAGTAGGTTTAACATTTAACATTTAACATTTAACATTTAACATTTAACATTTAACATTGTAATATCAAACATCAGTGTTTGATATTACAATTATTAAGAAGGAAACCCTGCTTTATGGAGAGTGATGCACAAATCTCAAGTGGGTGCCCAAGACTGTTAGGTGTTCAAAAGACACATAGACATGGTGTTTAAAAACATGGTTTAGAGGTGAGCTTGGCACTGCTGGGTTCATTGTTGGACTCCATGACCCTAGAGGTCTTTTTCAACCTTAGTCATTCTATATGGACTGGACAAGCAGCAGGCATTCTGGAGATGCCTTTACAATACACAGTATATCAAGGTCAGGACACTGAAAATGGTTATTTAGAAACACCAAAGGAGTATGTCAGCAATCATATCTGTCTCATTGCTCTAGAACTTTCACGTACAGTAACTCATAGTTCATACACAGGTACACATGTACATACTTATTCGTGTTTTTATGTTGTTAGATAAAATCTCCCAGGCAAAGTGCACCTCTCTTTAACACCACTCAACAACTATAGGGAAAGTTCTACCCCATAGAATATATTGTATGTACACACACGTCTGAATGCTGCCACACTGGCCACCGGGGAAATCATTGGCCCAAGGCATAACTGTGTGGTACTTATTTGTGAACCTAAGTCAGATATGCAAGAGTTCCTTTACGAGAAAATGTAATGTGCCTCCAGCTGCCATTACCATCATATTCTAAATTAGTCTGTTAATCTCTTAGAAAATGTAGATGCTTGAAAACCACATGAGTGTTCTGGTGGTTTTGTCTGTTATTTTCTTTTAATACATATTAGTTCTTTATTTTATAATAAAAGCTATAACCTCACCTATTCACAGTGAAGTTCTTAAGAAAGGTTTTCAAGTTAAAAAATGGAGAGTTAGAAACAATTGGAAGAACACAGAAGTTAGAATGCAAATATAATTTGCTTTTTGAGTTCAGTTCATTGCTAAATGCATTTTCTACACAAAATGTCTAGAATTCTCCTGCAAAACTGAGTTTTTACAACTATTGGAAACAAATAAGTAAAATTATTACATGTTATTTTAGCATTCCACATTCCATTTTAAAGTTTAATTTGTTAGAAATGTTAAGTAAATGATGATTTTGAAATATAAATACAAGAATCGAGTTCATATCCATTGTGGGAATTGTGTAACACGTATTCATCAAAGATTTTTCCTAAAGCCTAGTAAATTCCTTGCGTCAAGATCATCAATTTGCTTTTAATATGTGAACCTCAAGATGTGAACAATATTTATAAGTAGATATTCAAATGTGCTCTTCAGACATGTTCTGTCACTAAACAGTATAGATATGATACATAATATGTAGGAAAATACTTCAATTTTGCTATGAAATGGGGCTTTTTTGTACTAACAGACATATCAGATATAACTTTCCCCAAATATACTGGATTTTTCTGAAAAGAGCAGCTACATTACTACCTAGAGAGTCATTGATTCCTGCTGTATGGAGCCCATGGCTGAAATTCCTTATACTGAAGTAAATGCAGACCTGATTCATTCATACTATTAATTTTTAAATTCTGGTACTTGAGGCTGAGTGTTTAAAATAAGATATAAGTCTAGAGGCAAGAGGCACTTTCCATTCAGGTGAATTATCTTAAAATACTTATGTACATAAACTGAGTGTTTCCGTGTCCTTCTTTTGGCAAGCAGAATTGGAAGCTGAAAAGTCTATGACTGCACTCTCTGCCTACAAATCTCAAACAACAGAGGTATTTAAGGTATATGACTTAAAATATTTTCCATATTTTCTTCTCCACAAATTTAGATTGTAATTTATTAATGGTATACATGAAGCAACATGGTGATTTTTCCCAAAACTTGTGCACGTGGGGGAAAATGTTTCTTATAGATGCCAAAATTATATAGTTTAACATAGCAGTAACAGCCAAAATTAAAATGGTAAAACTCCAGTGCTTCTGAGATAAACTGACTCAGTAACTCAGAAACATTTTATTTCCATTCAGAATAAAAGCCAAGTCAATGAAGGGCTGCATTCACACATGCTGCCAACACAGACGGATTTATTTAGCCAACAGCATTGTAGTTTGATCAGCCTTTCTCAGACTCGGGGCCTAAACTCAGGTTTTAAGTCGGGCTGCAGAGTAGTCTTCTCAGTTTATTGTCTCCTAGTTATTTTCAATGCCAGTACCAAGGTGTGAAGAATACTCAGGTGTGATGCCAGTGCTGCAAGGTGCACCAGCGATATCATGCTGGCCAAGCACTGTGTGTCCGCGGGAGCTGCACACCTGGTGCCTGGAGCACCTGGTGATATATAGCCCCAGGGAAAGTGCGGCGTTGGGGCAAGCACTGTGTGCTGGGACGGGGCAGAAGCCGGACATGTCCCGGTTGCCACCACCATGCCAGGGGGAGGCTTCTGTTCCCCCATGCCCTCCGCCGGCCCAGCAGGAGGAGGTGGTGTTCTGCTGGGGAGGTCCATACAGCCAATGATGCTGCTCCCACACCCAGGACCAATAGATGTATTGTAGCCATCACAGTTAAAGGGAAAAAACCTTCAACACAAATACCACCCATCGCCGTTAGGGGCCCTAGGGTGTTGCACAGAGTTGCAAAGTTGAGGGTTCCCAAGTTCCAAGAGTGCTGGCAGAGTGAACATGCACTGACTTGAGCCAGGGGACACAGGGGTTCTCTGCAGTGGATTGCTGCCTCCTCTGGGGCCACAGGCCAAACATATGCCAAGCTCCTGCCCCCCCCTGCAGCCCTAGGGTGAGCTTCCCCACTGAAACGGTAGTGCAAGCGTGCACGGCAGGAGCAGCCTGGCAGCAACTGTGAAAGTGACAGTGTGGTCAAAGGGAAGCCCATTGATTCTCCGGGGGTCTCCCCAGTCGGAGTGGGCTCAGGGACAGTTCCCTTTGCTCCCCTGTGCTCTGAGAGGCCGTGGGGAGGGGCTGAAAATGCTCCCCAGCATTCTCGGGCGGCAGGCGGCTGGGAGATGGGCTTGGCTTATTTGCATATTCATGATGTGCCTAATTCAGAGATTGGGCAATTTGTGGGACCCCCAGGAGACCCGTAACCCACAAATATGGAGGTATGACTGTATGTCATATTAAAGTTTGTTTCTACTGGCAGAAATAAAATTTCAATTGACATATAATTACTTGGAAATCCATTTAGTCATACCTCTGGATTCGAAGGATTTGGGTCTTGTGAGGCTCCCATGAAACATTAAATCCAAGAATTTGGTACGAACATTTATGTGGCAAATTATTGCCATAAATATGGCGACTTTGCAACACTGCAACATCCAGGGGCCCCTCACGATGTGGGGAGAATAAGAGTAGGAGTTTTTCCCTTCAACTGCAGTGGCTACCACAGACAGGAGTGCTTTGCCAGAGGCTATGAATATGCACATATGCACATATGCGCTGGCAAGTCCAGGCTGACTGCCACGACTGGAATGGCTGAATGGGACCCACATGGTGCCAAGTATTACAGTTTAAGACTTCCTCACTCCTGGCAGGGGCAGGTGGGTGGCTGGGGCCGGGGCCACCCACCACAGCACCGCACCATCCCACAGACTATATACTGCTCTGCAAATCACTGAGTAAGAATTGCAGAAAACTTTTCCATGGATCACTGTGACCGTGAATGACAGCACAAGTTACCGAGGTATAACTGTATTAGAATTCTGAGTCTCTAAAATGTAATGGAGCAAAATCAGTTTTACAACATCTTCAAATTCTTATCTAGTAACTGACATATACAGCAAGTGGATACTTTTGACTAGATAATCACTTAATGGAGCCAGTACAAAAAGACATATTGTGTCTTTTTCATTCTTTAGAAAGACATAAGGTCATGTAACACTAATTATTACATTCTTCTAACAAGTTTCAACCACAGAAATCACACGTGACTTCCACTATTCCTTTTGTACATATTTAATGAGAATGTCAATATATAGTATAGATGAGTAATTGTTGAAACACTAGGATTCAGAGTAGATGCCAAACTGTTTTCTTAAATTTAAAAAAGAAACAAACAACCTCTAGATGAAGAACCTGAATTTACAAATTATTTAGCACCAGGATGATTCTGCTCTACTCAATACTTTCAACTACATCTAGAAGAGAGTTAGCAGATTTATGTCCTTCAGTATAGAACAGACATTCAAGAATTGGCATGAGCTAAATGAGTGGCCTCCAGTTTGATGTGGGCTAGAGTAGTTGCACTCCCAGGAGAGGCTGGAAGACCTGGTCTGGCTCATCCTGGAGAAAGATGGCTCTGTATGAGGTTAACAGCAGCCCCCAGTACTTACAAGGAGGCAGCTGACAAGGAGGAGCCAGACTCTTCAGCGGTGCATGGCAAGAGGAGAGGATTAATGAGCATGAACTGAAATGAGAGAATCAGACTAGAGATCAGAAAAATCACATTGCTCATGAGGACAGTAAGCAGCAAAGCAGACTGTCCAGACAGGTTGTCCAATCTCTGGTTTTGGATATTTTCCTGATTTGACTGTGCAAAACATCTTGGGATTTGCTTTTATTCCCCAGGAGTTAGAGCATGAAGAAGTTGTCCATAATTTATTTATATGAGGGTTTCTGGCTTTGTAACATATTTGAATTGAAAAATTTATTTGGCTCATATATGAACTGAGAGCCTTAACCATAGCTTCTCCTATTATTGGTATCAAATTCTGTTAAGAAACTCACCTGGACTGCACACGAATGGGTCATAGTCCAGTAAGTTTCACCTTGTCACAATATCTTAGATGGTGAACTATTAGCATGATGACAGTTTGGTTGTGAAAGAGTTCCTTTATTCATTATAATGCTAATATAGCTTCTTTGTGGGGAGCTATCTGTTGAAATAGGTTTGGTTTTGCCCTGCTTTGTGCTATCTATTTCTAGGTAGCTGGGAGAACAATTGCCTGGCTAGCTGAATGGTGATTGCTTTGTTTTTGTCTGTAGACCCTCAGGTTTGGTGTTTCTTTGCTATCTCCTTGCATGACGACTTGCAGAGACAGTATAAAACCCCTGGTTTAGAACAAAAAAATGTCTTCAGTTTGCTTTCAGTTCAGTGGAGTCCGTGCCTTAATACGTCAAAAATGGAAGTTGCAGTTTCATGTGACCCCCCCCCAAGCAAACATCATCTGATGGCGATTCAGGCATCAAGAATTTTTCTTCTAAATCAGCAAGGAAGAAATGCACTAGTAGGCATCTTTTCCATCTTTTCTGCCCTACTAAGACACATAAAATGAAAAAAAAATTACTGCTTCTTGCAATTATAACTCACTTCTTAGCAACTATTTAAAAGTTTTGCCTAACACATAAGGAAAAAAAAGATGCATTAAGTTTTTAACAGTAAAGACTTTTGTCTTTAATATAAAAATAGTCATTCAGAACTACAGTTTAAAAAAACACTGCTCAGAAAGAGACCTGCTGAGAGACAACAGACAACCCCCAACTGGTGTGAAAACAATATAGGTCCCCACTACACCAGACTTATATTAAAAATGTATATGTCATTTATAATCAAGATCATTAATGAAAAAAGCCCAATTGCAGAAAGCAAGAAGATATAATCTCATGCATAACTGAATGACATGGGCAAATGCACTAGAGGAGACAAACCTTTTCTAACACACCCATGATGTTTGTTGTAGTCTTAGATGGTCTAAAAGCGAACACTCTGCATGCTTGGTGTCCCAGAGGAGCACAACCCATCTGCCTCAAGCACTGAATCTCCCATATGTTCCAATATATACAAAAAATGGGCAAACTAATGTGTGAAAAACACAAGTGTTGCCTGTTATGCTCTGATAATCACAGAATCACAGAATCACAGAATATTCTGAGTTGGAAGGGACCCACAAAGATCCTCGAGCCCAACTCTTAAACAGCACCACTTCCTCCCTGGCAGGAATCGAAACCCTGGTCTCCTGCATAAGAGACAGGGACACTCACCACTGTACTAAAGTGGATTTTTCAATAATGAATGGTAACATCTTTTCTTGTTTGCAAGTAATGTGCAGGCTTTTTTGTGTTCAGCTGCAGTGATGCAAGTTAAAAAATAGTATTTTTTTCCATTTGCATCATGAATATTATCACAGAATCATACACGCACACACACACATATGCATGACCCTTAACAGTAAAATCTCTAATTAAAGAGAAAAGATTTATGAAAGAAAATCCTACAGTATCTGCTGCTATCACTTTTTTTATCTCTAGTGCCTTCCCCTCCCTGAAGAATAGTCTTATTTGCCTACATCCTAATCCCTGATTTCTGAGAAATACTGATCAAAGTTGCTCCTTATTTGGCTGAAGAGAGCTTTTAGGGATTTGTCACTACATCTCCTAAATTAGCAGGGGCAACCGTTATCTGAACAAGAAGTTCCTCAACCATACAAAGCTAAGCACTTTACTTTATCTCTGGACTGTTTTCAAACACCATTACTTACAACAAAGAACTCCTATGGATGCGTAAAAAAACCCAAAATAGACCCTGGCTTTCTAGGGTGAGCGCATGGTGTAGGAGGGGAAAGCTAGGCAGGTTGAATAGATTTCAGAAAAAGATACAGAATCTGAAAATGAAAAAAATGAAAAAAACTTGAAGAGTTTTTTCTACATCCAGGTCATATTTTTTAACCAAATATTGAAAATAATAATTGGCAGCTTAAATCAATTCTGAAGCTGTCTTCCAATCATTTGCAAACCTAGTATCAGTTGTAAAGACCCAGATAATATATTAATTCATAAAAATTGCAGAAAGAGCATTTTTTAAAGAACATGTTTAAAGAGCAGAAAGAGCTTTTTTTTAAAAAGCAGCAACAGCTAGATATTTTTGCAGTAAGAATCTTGATTCAGGAAGTTACAGACTTTGGTCACCACATAATGTCTTTTGCAAGTAATTTTCAATAAAATACAAAATAAGTACAGGGCTTAGTGGTGAGGAGCTTTTACTGTTTTCTTAAGGAGCTTTTTGTTGACATTTCTGTTTCCCATGAGCTTTCTTGGACTGGAAAATGATTCTCCTGCTCAAGCTGCATAACACTTCTAAGAAACAACATATGGCATTCATTATTTTATCAAGACTGTGTGCTTGTGACAATGGCAAGGCCACCAGGCTGAGGCTCAAGAGAGTAACGCAAAGTGGTTTAAGTACTGTAAAAAACTTAGCAGTGGAAAAGGGCATGACATTTCCTACTCTTTGTATTTTGGAATCTCCCATGATAGCCGGTACACTGGGAATCAAAGAATGAACAAATCCCACTCCTTCGTTCTTCTCTTCCCTCATACTGGAACATCCAACAGAGCTTTCTGGACATCTGGCAATAGTTCTGATAAGTTGCAACAACGTGTACAGATCCAAGGCACAGCACATAATAACTCTGAAGCATGTTAAATAAACTTACACTTAATACACCACATGAGTTGCAAAGTAAACTTGTCTACGTACACCTAAATAAAACCTGGCCAGATGGTTTTGTGCAGTACAATATGCATTCAGGATGGATTCAGGTGACTTTTCCACCTGGTATTTCCTATGCCTTCCTATTTTATCCAGGCCTTCTCCAAGTCATCAAAACTGGATCCACAATGGAACAGATGCTGAGTAATATATGAGAAGCAAGACAACAACCTCCCACAGCATAACCATTCTTGAGAGTTAAGTGATTGTGAAAGGGAAGTTGTCTCATGTAGGTAGGAATTTTCATCCAAGGCTGCTACTAGGGAGTGCAATAATATGTTTGACTAACCATGGACAGAAGCAGAATGCCGTGAAATAACCCCCAAATCTGAGGCTTTTTTAGAATTTAAATACCGTATTTCTATAATAGTTTCAGTATAAAATATTATATGGGATTCATCAAATTGAGCCCAGTGGAAAAGTTATTCACAGGGCTGTGTTCTCAGTTGTCTCCAGAGGATACTTTTGATTTCAGCCAAATGCATTGGCAAACCATGAAAATTTCTCTAACATTACCTAAGTATTTTTAGATTAATGGGACAAAGGTAAACTTACTAAAACAGTCATATCTCGACTATTTGTGTCTAATTATTCGCTGCTTCATTTGTTTAAGAAAAATTTCCCCACAAATCCTAATCAGTCATTCACAAATATGTCCATTCAATGCATGCGCAGTTGCTCTGCTTCACGGAGGGGCAGCGCTGCCACTCCCCATAGGGTGGAATTGGCACGACCCCACAGGGTGGGCGGGTGGTGCTCGAGGACAGCCACAGATCACTCCCTTATGAGTGCTGTGAAGGTTATGTGGCATCTATAAGTCCTACAGCACCTTTAGACAGGCTACGGTTCCTTCCCTGCTCCTGTGTGTCTCTGTGGTTGGTGCCTATCAGGAAAGGCTTATACACACAGGGCTGCAGCACACCTCAGGGCTCATGGGGCCTCACACGGGGATCCTTCACTGTCGGCTGCCCCAGCTGCTTCGAGGGGGCATTGAGACCCAGCACAGCCCTGCAGAAGTCACACCCATCCCTTGTCACTAGCCTAGGCACTAGTCACTAGCCTAGCCGGAGAGCCCTGCTCTATCTTCTCCAGTGTCTGTCCCAGGACTACAGCCCTACAGCCCCCCACCCCGCCAATGGCAGCATGGCCAAAGTGGTTTGATAACATTAAACCATTGAGAAAGTCTGTATAAAAACCTGTCTCCACAGCCACTCACAGATGGGCTCACACTCAGGGACAGGCAGCCACGCTGGACTTGTCAGCGCATACCTGTACATGCACATATGCAGATATGCATAGCCTTAGACAAAGCACTCCTGCCTGTGCTAGCCAGCTGCACATAAAAGGAAAACACTCCTATATCTAGCTTTAAAGTGGTCTTGGGACTTCACAGGATTGCAAAGTTGCCATATTTATGGACATAATTTGCCATATTAATGTCTGACTGGAATTCACGGATTTAATGTTCAGCGGGAGCCTCATAAGAACCAAAACTCGTGAATCTGGAGGCATGACTGTAATACATCATCTTACATGTCAGCAGCATGTTCCCATCTCAAGAATGTTGAAGCATCTGACAAAGTATTGCAGAAAGATGCAGTCTATCCCAATATGTTCAAGGTAGGATGCCTGGGGGAGGTGGGGGAGGCAAATATTTGTAGTTCATAGTAGGATGTTGTTTGTTTTCCCAGAAGAAGCAGCACATGCTGATGCAACAGCGTCCTTCTCTTCTATTGTCAAAACACAGATCAGAGTGTGACTGGAAAGGGTTAGGATGGTGTTGTGATTTCAGCCCAGGCAGGCAGAAGCTGAACCTATGTGGCATGCCAGGAGACTAGAGGACTCAGTTAAATCTACCCTCTAACTGCTGCTTGTTTTGAGCTTTAGGGTAAAAAAATTCCATGTCTTATGTCAAGCCTCAGTCTTAGTTGGCATCTGTTTGAAGACTACTGGCCTTTGGAGTATAAATAAAATAATTATACTCCTTCTCACTCACATAAAGGTTCGTAGAAGTACCTCGCTCCAACCACATTTTGTGGTGAATGAGAAAGAGAGCAGCCTGTTTCCCCATTCCCTTCATAATTCCTTCCCCTCACAAACTGCTGCTCTAAACTTTCCTCACCAATGATGATCAGTCATATTACAAAGAAGAGTATGAAAAAAGGCATGCAGCAAGTAAAATCCTTCCACTGTAGCAGAAAAAAGATACTAAGCAGTCCATGCATGACAACAGCTAAGCTCTCTATGTGCCTCTGAAAAGTGTATGGAAGCGTATGGAAGTCACCTGAGTCCTGCTATGCATGGAATACTGCTTTAAAAAACCATCTATTTCCCTTGATGAACCAAGAACTAAGGATGAACTTCCAGTGACTCAAGGACCTTAAGTTATGTGGAACCTAGAGTTTAGTTAAGCATAAATAGTTGTGATTGGTACAATCTTACCCTGACAGGATAAAATTGACAAGGAACAGCCAATAATCTATTCTAGATTTCATTGACTCCTTTTTCCCCCTGGCAGAGAAAGCATTTTCTTTTTCAAATTGGTCTGTTTAGGAAAGTTGTTTTGCGAGCATTCCACATACCAAAATAAATTAGTTCCCCACCACAAGGAGTTTTTTTCAGAATAGGTGCACAGATTTTCAGATCTGTCCCAGGCACAAGGGACATTTACATATTAGAGCCAATATTGCTGATGAAGAAGAGACAACACACTCCAACAAATCCTCTCCTTTAAGCACCATTCATGTCCTTCAACAATGTAGATCAGGGTAATACGTACATTGCATGTGTTCCTAGGTTTTATCAGGATAATCAAATAAAAATTAGGAATGTAGGTCACTCTTCCACTTTTTGTTTAATAGGTTAAAACACTATACAGGAGAATATTTATACCCATGTACCTCTATATTATTCAAATTAGATTAAAGATTACTGCTTGAGCCTACTAAGGTAACCTCAGCACAAGTACATGTGAGAAAAGATTCCTATGATGTTGTCAAGGGTTAACACATTTTTTCACACACCTGGTTTTCATTTTGAATTTTTTTCCATTTTCTCCCAGGGTGAGTGTGCGGCAGCGCAGCACAGCCCTCCCAGTGCCCACCCAGCCCTGCTGTGGCCAGAGGGTTGCAAGCCGCAGGAGAGCACAGCTGGCCGGTGATGTGGGCTCCCAGGGGCCTGAGCGGCGACGGTACCATCCCATCGGCTCTCAGGCAGTAGCAAGCGGCAGGGTGAGTGCGGGCAGGCGGCGGGTGCTGGTTGTGCAGCACAATGTGAGCAGGGGCAGCCAAGCGGTGCAGAGCAGAATGGTGCAGCAGACAGGTCCCAGGCTGCCACGGCAGCGCACCACACCGTGGCAGCAGCACACCTGCCCAGTTCCCTGCTCAAGTCAGCAGCAGCCTCATGGAGGAAGCTGGAGGCTGCCATGATAATGAGATGGACCACCAGCTCTCCCGGAGTTTAGCGGAAGACAGATAAGATCGGTGGCTCAAAGTGCCACCCCATTGGACAGAGAGGAAACTACCGGGGGAGGGACTGGGGAAGGCTTTTAAAAGCTACAGTGCAAGAGAGACTCTCTCTCCTTGCCCTCGCTCTGCCCTGGGGAACACGGCTGCTCCTGCTCCTGCTTTTGCTGCTGTTGTTTCCGCCAGCTAAATCTGTGGAACATCGGCATTATCCAGTACCCCCTGCTGACACCCGTCTTTCCCTGATGATAGCCATCAGACATCGCTATCATTTTTATCCGTATTTTGTTGTTGTTGTGATTTTCTTTTGGGTATTGGTGTTTTGGTGAGGGTTGGGGTCTGAAGGATTCTGTTGCGTTAGGGGTGGGGCCTGTCGTGTGTAGGGAGGGGCAGTTCTAATTTCATTTTCCTGCTGCTGGTATCACACTTGTACATACATTATTTCCCATTTATACTCCCTTTTCCTTTCTTTTTAATAAATCCTGTTACATCTCAAATGATCTCTCGGTCAAGGAGTGATAAATAACCCTTTACTTGTCTTAAACCAAGACATCTTTATCAACTGCTGACTCTTTATTTAGAAGATATGAAACACACTTTGGAGGACTTTGTGCTGATCCTAAAAACACACAAGTTTAACAGATGAAAACACTGGAGTGTCATATTCTGTAGAGATTAAATTTAGATTAATTTTGTGTATCTCAGGCTCATGTTCTCATATTATTGCCTTGTTGTGGTGTTTCAGATTAATACCTGTACTGGCATTGTATTGTTATAGCTCTGTAAGTGCATCGGGATTCCTGACAAGAGGTCTTTCACACCTCCTCCGTGTTACCCATTGTCAGCAGGAATAGGACACATATCTTTCTCAGGGGCAAAAGCACCTTCTACAGCACACAAAAGTGAATCATATACAACATCTGCTCTCCTATCAGCAAATTAAGTGGCCCATGTGTACGGTGGTGAACTCACAATACATATCTGAAGCTCCCTAGCAAGGGCTTTCAAGGATACTTCTGGATATGTTTCCCTTATTTCCACAGTCCATTGCAATTAGTTGATTCCAGTGTTGGAGCTGTAAGTTATTCTATTCCAATGCAACTATAGATTATTCTAACTCTCTACATACGTATTAGCTGTTTTCATATGCACGATATACAAGAATGCTAGCTTTTCTTAGATACAAAACTAACATGTCTTTTTCAACCAAACACTACAGCTCTTGCACTTAAAACAAAATAAAAGTGTTTTAAAAATATATTTCCATATATATGTTTCTCAGAAATTCTTGATTCTAGGTAGAATCCTATGAGGACTGTTTTTATTAAATTTTGGTATAGTATCAGAAATATTTCAGGAAACCCTTTGAGGTATTGCAAGCAATCAGAAAAAGTGTATGAAGTATGATGGATTAGGTGTCCAAACTTTGTCTGTTTTGAGCTCTGAGGTGTGAGTAACCACTCGTATCTGTTCTGATGATATTTCATTGCATTTACTCAGCAATGACTTTCTGCAGCATCAGCAACAATCAGAAATATTTTTGACAGTACGTGTTTTGGAAGTCCTAGCAGCCAGAGTCATGCTGTTCAGTGAGGGACTTCATTACTATATTGGAAACTACAACAACCATCTGCCTCCAAAGAAAACTGCCACCCCACAGTGCACCAGAAACCTTATATTGTTACAATTTGGAGCACTCCACCCTTACAGGATGCACCCGGGTGGAAGTGAGCCCTCTTGGCACAGAGTCGGGGGTCACATCAATAAAAGGTCAAAGTTAGGCAAAGAATTCTAAACAGGAAAGGCAACAAAATATGCATGACTCCTCCTTTGTAAAGGCCATCCTATGGAAGATTATTATCATGTGCATCGTATCTGAGCTGTAAACAAGGCAGCTTCTGGGATAAGGGTTTCATGAGGAAAAAGGTTGAAATTGTTCTAGAAAAAAATGTCTTACATCCTGATTAAATAAAAAGCTGTGTTTCAGCAATTTGGCTAATACAAATGGCAGCTTGAGATGTTAGGGATTAAATTGCTGAAAGAACTAGGGGAGAAAAAGAGGATGTACAGCCTTTGGAAAAAGGGGGAGGTGAGTCAGGGTGTGTTTAAAGAAGTTGTTAAGTTGTGCAGGAGAAAAACTAGAGAGGCAAAAGCTCAGATGGAACTCAACCTAGCTGTTTCTGTCAAGGACAATAAGAAATGTTTCTATAAGTACATCAATAGTAAAAAGAAAGGCTGCAACAACCTCCACTCCTTTTTGGATGCAGAGGGTAATACAGGAACCAAAGATGAGGAAAAAGCAGAAATACTTAATACATACTTTGCCTCTGTTTTTAATGGTAAGACAGACTGCCTGCAGGACAATTGGACCAGCAGGGTCAGGGAAGTGTTGGGGTGCACTATAACCCCCTTGTAATCCAAGTGGAGGTAGTCAGAGACTTGCTGAGTGGCTTGGACCCTCA
>WEKX01011151.1:45413-66286 GCA_013390025.1 Pitta sordida
AGATGGCAGCAAGGGGTTTCGATAGGAATATTCTCCGCTGGGTCAGGAACTGGTTGGACGACCGGGCCCAGAGAGTGGTGATCAATGGTGTCTCATCTAGTTGGCGACCGGTTACTAGTGGTGTCCCCCAAGGGTCGGTGCTGGGTCTGGTCCTGTTTAACATTTTCATTGATGATATAGATGACGGGATTGAGGCCATCATGAGTAAATTCACGAATGACACCAAGCTTGTAGCCCTTGTTGATCTGTTAGAGGGTAGGAAGGCCCTGCAGAGAGACCTGGACAGACTGGAGAGATGGGCAGATTCCAATAGAATGAAATTTAATAAGTCTAAATGTCGGGTTCTGCATTTTGGTCATAATAACCCCAAGCAGAACTATAGGCTGGGAACAGAATGCTTGGAGAGTGGCGAGGTGGAAAGAGATTTGCGGGTATTAGTGGACAGCAAACTCAACATGAGCCAGCAGTGTGTCCAGGCAGCCAATTTCCAATGTGTACAGAGCACAGCTAATCCCCCCGGCAAAACCACTGTCTGATTGAAATAAGTTCACTATTGAGCAAATGGAGTGTTATACCACTCAGGATTAAATCTCTGCTAACTTCCACATCTTCAGTTTCAAAATACAAATTCACAGGCAAAGAATCAGACATACTAGACAGAACGTAAAAGTCTTGGACCCAACTTTAGAATTAGTCAGAGCCTAACAGCTCTTTTCATATCATCAAAAATGGTTTGATGTAATTTGGGGATTTTTTTTCCCTAAAAATAAGCTTTGTGAGTTAGCTATGGTAAAAATTACATATTTTGATTTAAAAAAAAAATGAAAAAAGGAAGCAACCTTATTAATTTGGATTCAGTTGCCATTAGTAAATTATGAAAATGTACAAATCAGTCAGGCATATTTTTCAGTGATCTTCTAATTAAGCAAAACTATAGTGAGGTAATATTTGCTGGATTACAAAAATGATGTGTTAAAATAGAGAAGTGTGAAAGACTTGCTTGAAGTCTAGAATTGTGAGGAGAGCACACAGTGTCCAAGATGCATTTATATCCTTCTTTGCAGGGATATAAAGGCTTGGGAGCAGAATAAGTCACATTGCGACAGATTGATATGCAAACAGACGCAGACAGACTGATAATTGTATTGGTTCTGTAAAGGTTCTTCATGTACACAGGGAAATGTAGATAGACTATCATTTTCTCTTCCCACTTTATGGTGCAGTCATACTTCAATCTGGTCCAGGCTAGTGTCTTATAAATAGAATTTCCATGTTAATTTAATGAGAGCTTAACACCAGCTCTCATTTCGCAGATGAAAACACAAAATACGTCTGAGCTGTTTGCTGTTGATTCACATGACTGAGATGGAAGAGGTGTGGTATCAACAGTGTCAAACTGCATGGTAGGGTCTAGAGCACACACTTTGGAGAACATGATATAAGGTTTGATTCTAAATTAATTTTAAAATTATTGTTGTTGTATTGTTGATTGTAAAAGTCATACATATTCCTGGCAATGGGATCAAAACTCACACATATTGGTTAAGATATTAACGCCTCTAGTGGAAATTTCTAAAGTGTAAGCTAATACTGATTTAAGGAAAATCAGTCAGGACTCAAGGTAGTTGCATGCATGCTACCGAAAAAGTTTATTTTTGGCCCAAGAGCCAAGGAGAAAGGGACAGCAGTGTCTCCTGCCCTGCCAGGTGCCAAAAGAGAACCGCCCAGATTTGTCACCAATTTTTAACCCCTTGTCTCATGCATATGCAAATCATGCCATGAATATTCATCCCTTCAATATTATGTCATGGACCTGCTCTTTGCTATAAGTCCTTCAATCAATTAGCTCCAATGTTGCTCATTCTTTTCCCCTTGTTGTGGCTAGCACTCACTTTTGTTTACCTTCAAGTACTGCAGGACAGCGTATTTCACCCTTAATATTCAACCTTAACTCTCAGGCCTCCTGAATGATTTTGAAATCTACTAATCACTAAATTTTCACTCAGTCACTAAAATCTCTAAATCCCTATGCCCTTACCTAACTCACTAAATATGTAATTTTCTGAATCTCCAAATCAACACTGCTATGCTCAGTGCATCATCTAGTGCTGGGAGAGCACTGCTGGGTCATAGCTACTACGTCTTTCACCATGCATTTGAGTGCCCAGGTAATCATGTTGTCTTAAAAAATTTGGAACAAATTACATTTAGCCTACTCCTGTTGCTGAAAGAGTTCTTGNATCTACTAATCACTAAATTTTCACTAAGTCACTAAAATCTCTAAATCCCTATGCCCTTACCTAACTCACTAAATATGTAATTTTCTGAATCTCCAAATCAACACTGCTATGCTCAGTGCATCATCTAGTGCTGGGAGAGCACTGCTGGGTCATAGCTACTACGTCTTTCACCATGCATTTGAGTGCCCAGGTAATCATGTTGTCTTAAAAAATTTGGAACAAATTACATTTAGCCTACTCCTGTTGCTGAAAGAGTTCTTGTACTGGGCCAATTAAATTTAGAAATACTTGAATAATATATAAATGGAGAGAAATAAGAACTTTACTGAGAGAAAGGAAAAAATTTAATATAACAAATATATATATNAAGGGAGGGGAAGGGAGATAAGAAGAGAAACCTAATGTCTGTTCCACTAAAAGAGAAAAGTTTTACAATAGAACAAAAAGGCTTTCCCCATGACAGTTCTGCTGTCACCCATTTAGGAAAAAATGTGTAGTAATGTATATCAAAGAAACTCTTGACATCATGAAACTTGAGATAAAAGATAATCCGATTGGGTTGAGAGCTTATGGGTAAAGGTCAGAGGGACAGGCAACAAGATTAACATTGTGCTTGGAGTCTGTTATAGACCACCCAACCAGGAGGAAGATGTCGATCTATCATTCCATAAGCAGATGGAGGATGTCTCAAGATCACCAGCCCTTATTCTTCTAGGAGACTTCAATCCCCCAGATATTTGCTGGGAACTCAACACAGCAGAGAGGAGGCAGTCCAGAGGGTTCTTAGAGTGCATTGAGGATTACTTCTTATCACACCTAGTGGATAGGGGTGATCCTTATCTTGACTTGCTGCTCACTAATAAGGAAGTGCTGGTGGGGAATGTGGTAGTCATAGGTTGTCTGGGATGAAGTTATAATGAAATAACAGAGTTTTCAATAAATCGTGAAACAAGGAGGGGTGCCAACAAAACCTCCAAGATGGATTTCCGGAGGGTAGAGTCTGGTTTATTCAAGGAACTGACATGGGGAGTGCCTTGGGAGACAGTCCTTAATAACAAAGGGATCCAGGAAGGCTGGATGTACTTCAAGAATGAGATCTTGAAGGTGCAGGAGCAGGCTGTCCTGACGTGCCACAAGATGAACCTGAGAGGTAGACAGCCAGCTTGGATGAGTAAGGAGCTTTTGAATTATTTGAGAGAAAAAAGACCATGTACTGCTTTTGGAAAAAGGGGAAGGTAACTCAGGAAATGTTTAAAGATGTTGTTTGGTCATGTAAAAAAAAATTAGAGACGCAAAAGCTTAGTTTGAGCTTAAATTGGCCACCGCCGTAAAGGATAATAAAAAGTGCATTTATAAATAGAGTAATGGCAAAAAAGGACAAGGACAATCTCCAATCGCTATTGGACAAAGAGGGAAATATTACTGGAGATGAGGAAAAGGCAGAGGTATTCAAGGCCTTCTTTGCCTCCATTTTTCACTAGTAAAAACAATTGTCTACAAGACAAGCAGTCTCTTGATTTAGTAGACACAGAAAGAGAACAGTTTAACCCCCCTGTAATCCAGGAGGAAGATATTAGAGAACCATTGATCTACTTAGATCCTCAAAAGTCTATGGGACCTGATGGGATACATCTTATGGTGTTGAGAGAGCTGGCAGATGAGCTCGCTAAGCCTCTCTCGATCTTTTTTCAGAGGTCTTGGCTTACTGGAGAGGTCCCAGATGATTGGAAGTTGGCTAATGTAAAACCCATCTACAAGAAAGGCCAGAAGGATGATCCAGGAAATTATAGACCTGTCAGCCTAACCTTGGTTCCAGGCAAAATTATGGAACAAATCATCTTAAGAGAAATTATGCTGCAACTACAAGAAAATAAGGAGATCAAATCTAGTCAACATGGATTCAGGAAGGGAAGGTCCTGCCTGACCAATCTAATTTCCTTTTATAATAAGGTAATTCTCCTAGTTGATGAGGGCAAAATTGTTGGTGCACTGGGCCAGGATTTTAGCAAAATTTTTAGCAGAAAGGGATTTGGGAGTACTGGTTGATTGGAAACTTAACATGAGCCAGCAGTGTGGCCAGGCAGCCAGGAAGGCCAATGGCATCCTGGCCTGTGTCAGGAATAGTTGTGGCCAGTCGGACTAGGGAAGTTATTCTTCTCCTGTTCTCAGCACTGGTTAGGTCACATCTTGAGTACTGTGTCCAGTTCTGGGCTCCTCAGTTTAAGAGGGGCGTTGAGATGCTTTAACATGTTCAGAGAAGGGTAATGAGGATGATGAAGAGGGACAAGCCCAATGAAGAATGACTGAGAGAGCTGGGATTGTTTAGCCTGGAGAAGAGGAAGCTGAGGGGAGACCTTATCGCTCTCTACAACTCCCTGAAAAGTGGTTGTATCCAGGTGGGTGTTGGTCTCTTCTCTCAGACTACAAGTGACAGAACAAGAGGACACACTCTTCTGCTGCATCAAGGGGGTTCAGACTGGATGTTAGGAAAACCTTTTTTGCAGAGAAAGTGATTTCCCATTGGAATGGGCTGCCCAGGGAGGTGGTAGAGTCATCATTCCTGGATGTGTTTAAGAAGAGATTGGATGAGGTACTTAGTGCCATGATTTAAATGATAATATGGTATTAGGTAATAGGCTGGACTCTATGATCTCAATGGTCTTTTCCAATCTTGTTAATTCTGTGATTCTTGATGAATTTGATGAAACATGAATGGTGGCTCAGCTCAAGTGCGGAACTGACAGCTCTCATATTTACCACTCCAGGAGTGTGCTGAGGTGACTGTTTCATCAGACTGAAATGTCATCATTTATTTGTGCAAGTTATTAAACAAATACATGAAGAGGTCACAATTACTGTTTCTGTTTCCTGAGATCAGCCAGCATTAACCCAGCAAAAAATGAAAATCTCTTTTTATAAATTCAGTTGATAGCTTTGTTCAATGTTTAACAACATGCAACAACATTTGGTTCCATTTTAACTTTACTGTATTAAATTATGATATTTCACTGCAAAATGTCATGTCTTTATCCACTCTTATTCTCTCTATTAGAGATACATTGCAGTTTGTGCACAGTTACAAATGATTCTGCCTGCATAGATTTCATAGAGTTTTTGATGAGATTTGTATAATTTATTACTTCCCTTACTGTTAAAAGCTGCGACATCAGGATTAACCATTATTCACGACCCTTAGAAATTAGTTTTGCTGAATGCCAAACATGAGCAGCAGATTGTATGTTACACTGCATTTTGCTGAATCTTTTGGGGTAAGTGAAGTACTTTCTGCCAGTTCTGTCAACAGTTTCCACGGTGACATTATGAAAACCAACATCTCTCAGGCCAAAAGCAAACTTCACACATTTTGAAATAGATCATTTTTGGCAGCTTGTATCAAATCATGATGGGAAAACTTGTGGGAGTTCAGTCCTTCCTGCTTTTTTACTGGAGTCCTGTTTTCTGATTAGATGCCCCACATAGCTGGTCCAGAAGACTGCTCACTTTTTAAATCCAATGGGCAAGATGGATGTCTGGAGCCAGGTAATATTTTTGGAGAACTAAACTGAAATGTTCCTTTGACTTTCTGAAATGTAGATTTGATTGAATTCATCTACTGAGGTTAGCTAAGATATTTGATCCACTTCTCGTGCAAAAATTCATGTCATCATAACACCTATGTGCTGTTGTCATGGAGAATGATTATAGTGTAGTACAAGACCGAATGTACAGTGTTTATTTTTCTACGTAAAAACACAAAATGCTTAGTGCTATGTAAGACACAATTTTACCCCCATCTGTTGAATGATGAAAAGGGCCAAGTTTGAAAGTGTCTGGGGCTCTGTGAAGATGGAATGGGCTTGTGCTGCATCTTTCAAATTGAGCTGGTTTTGTTGCTAGATTAACTGCTATTCCATAGTGGTTTATGATTTATGTCACAGGGGCCTACATTTCTGGATGGGAGCCATTTTTATTATTGCAAGAATTTACACAGATAGTCTCAGGACTACAGATCCCTTTAGACAGGCATTTCAGACATGATTAAATGCCCTTGCTGGAAACAAAAATCTCTACTTAGTGCAATGGGTTTCACATGGGCCCTGAAGCCATTCTTCTGCTCCCATTCCACTGGCAGAGAGATATCCCATCACCTTCCAACAGCTCCACTAACCCGTTGTTTTTCCCCAAAGCAGTAAAAGATCCAGTTTTTCTCCATGGATGTTTAACTATTTGGATCCCTAATGAAACACACGGGCACAGAAAGTCAGAAAACTGGCAGATTTTTATTCTGCAATGCTAATGCCTCTCTCCCAGTACCAGTCAAATTGAACAGTAACTGGTCTGCAGTATCATAGTGGTCTCTTCTGCAACTGAATGAGAGCAAGGCCACAGAGAAAATTGAGAAAAAAACATACTTTCTTTCACACACACAAAAAAAGAAAAAGGGAAAACTGTCTACATTGCTGACAAAAATCCATGGAGTTTGGACATTTTTAGTATGACATCTGACAATCTACGGCACAACACCTCCAGCACTTACTGAAGTGCCTGAGAAAAACCTGGCATTCATGCTTTGCATCTAAATTTGTAGCTTATGCCCATTTCACCATTGCTTACACTTGAAGAATATTCATCTGGAATTTCAGGTCCTTCATGTTTCATATCTGGACATATTAGACCCCTTAAAGACAAGGCTGACTCTGATATGATATTTATCTCCTAAAGAGAAAGTGGTTTCAGGGGCATATCCAGACAGGATCATACTGAACCACATTGGTAAGATGCTGTGACCAATCAGAGGCATCAAGTGCTGACTTGCAATGCTCAGTTACATGGCGAATGTATGGCTGCATATCAACATATTTTCCTGCACACTTCCCTGAGGGAAGGGAAAACTTTCAATGAGAAAGCTGACTACTGCCACCACTTCTGGTTTATTCCAAAAGCCAGTCAAGCTGCATGAGTTTAACTGATAGCAAAATAAACATCTCTGCATACAGCAGTTTTCATTTGTCACTTGCATCCACACAATAACTGAAAGAAGTGTGATTAAAAAAAACCACAGCAAATAAAATATTTGATTTTAAACTTGAAGTGAAATTGTCAATTAGTATAGGGAAAGGGTTCTTGTGCTCTTTGGCATGTTGTAGTGCCATATTCTCTCTCAGCTGGTAGATCAGGTAGATATTTGAGACTCAAGGAGTGTTCATGTCAGTGTCAGAGATGCTTCATGTCAGTGCTCAGTCAAATCAGAAGTGGGAGAGAAGGTACTCCACTCAGCCCATGCCTGAGAGCAGGAGATCTGCACATCTACAGCAACATCAACAGCCTTGGTGACAATAGTGAGGTGCAACTCTTTACCTATGCAAAGGTCCTTGTGCTTGAGTCTGTCAGTGTACAGATGTGAACCATCCCATGGTGTTACCAACTATGGCTGAGGTATGTGCTCCAAGGTCCTGCTGGGTTCCTGCAGGCTGACTCTGACAGCAGCATGCCTCTGCTCCCAGTTGCAGCAGTCACTGAAGGCTACTATGAAAAAAATGCAGGGAAAAGCCTGAAAACTGTCAGTCATAGCACAGCCTTTACTTCAAAGAAGTGGCAATGTGAATGTTTTGGAAGAAAAAAAAAAAAAAAGCTGTGTTGCCTACTCTGTCTTGCTTGGAGCTCTGCAGCCAGATTGAAAGGAAAAAGATTTGAGGAGGGATTTTCAGAGAAATTAGTAAGTAAAAAGAATGTTGGAGACCAGGCAGCAACATCTGGAGACAGGGGCTGGGGTTTGGCTTGCAGTTATTCAACCTTTCTTCATTAACATGGGCTTCTATTTTCAATCAGTGGTTGTGTAGAACTAAAGGAATTTAAAGAAAACATTGAAAAGCATTCTCTAGGACATCACAACACACCTGCTGGTGTAAAGGAGTTCAACTTTTATAAAAAGCTCCTATTAATTTGAGCCACGGTAACTGTAAACATCTGTCTTTTCAGTAATCTCTAAACATCCCTGTTTCTTCACTGAAAATACCACATTGAAACAATTGTCTTTTTTTTTTTCCATCTGCACTGGCTAGGGAATAGTCTGGGACTAGAAGAGTTCCTCTGAGACAATATAAGAATGGCTGATGCAGGAACGGGCACTTTCTGTTTACGCAGAAAATTAGGGCTCTGGCACTTCTGGGGTTATAATCGTGACAATGTTTGAAGGCCAAACGGTCCTGTGTAAAATACTGAAAAATAAGAAATATTTAGAGATTATAGGTGTTCTCCTAGCAAGATAAAACAAAATAAAACAAAATGCTGGAGGTGATGAGATGAAAACCTAGTAGTTGAACCTTAAGCTTTTATAGGGCTCCATCACAGCAATTTTAAAGAGAGAAAGAAAAAGATAACGAACTTCAGAGGAGCAAGTGGATGTTTGTGTGTAGTGTAACTCACAAAATGCAGTGGATTAATTACAGAGTTTAACCTTTCCCATTTTAGGTGGGCTTATGTCACATTCTTTAATCTAATAGTGCGTGATATAACCCTCAGGCCAGCTGGGACAATAACAGATGTTCAGCTATGACAAGAGTTTGCATGATGAAATAAAAATTATGGCAGCTTTCCAAAACTTACCCGATGACAAATATGATCTTTTCTGACAGAAATGAGAGTAAAATTATGTTTCAGTGATTCATGGGGAAAAAAAACCCAAAACAAAACCATAAATCAAAATTAGTGTTTCAGGTACGGCAAATTTTGTGGTGCTACATGACAAGACACAGTCTTGGGGTCAAATTTTCAATTTAAAAAGTACATTTGGTTTAAAAATAAGGGTCTCTTACAACCCTCTCCTAGTTTCTCTCCCAGTTGTGTTGCAGGAATGTTTCTGTGCCACAGTCTTCTTTTTTTTTCCATCAAATATGCCAGTCCAGCCTTTTTCCTTACAAAAACATAAAAGCTTCAGTCCTTCCTTAGAGATCTTCTAGGCCTAAAGTTCTGTCCTCATGGTTGATATTCAATTTCTGTGTTGGTTCTTCCCCACTGTGACTCCTCTGAAGCCCTTGGTACTAACAAGGGACAGGATTAGAAATGATGACCAGGGGTAACATAAGTGATGACTGCAATTGCTTTGCTGATGAGGTCAGTTCTTTATTTGATTTCTCCATGTCATACTATAATTCAGAAGAAGAAAATATGCCACCCAAGCTATAATATCTATATGGACGAACACCCAAGATAAGGGGGGGAAAAAGGATATGGAGACATTGAACTCCATGAAAATACAAATATGGAACAGTTGGATGAGTTAC
Source organism: Pitta sordida (assembly GCA_013390025.1). Classification (NCBI taxonomy): domain Eukaryota; kingdom Metazoa; phylum Chordata; class Aves; order Passeriformes; family Pittidae; genus Pitta; species Pitta sordida. The sequence continues at coordinate 54,937 of WEKX01011151.1, forward strand.
TTTACAGGACACTCTAGTTTCTGTTTAATAGCAATCAAAAGAGATGAACATAGAGATAAAATAGTAGTTATGAAAAATCACAGAATGGGTAAGGCTGGAAGGGACCACAGTGGGACATCTGCTCCAACCTCCATACACAAGCAAGATCATCCTAGAGCACATTGCATAGGATTGTGTGCAGATGGCTCTTGAATATCTCCATTGAGGGAGACTTCACAACCTCCCTTGGCAACCTGTTCCAGTACAGTCACCTGCTCAGTAAAAATGATCTTCCTCAAATTCAGGTAGAATTTCCTATACATCAATTTCTGCCCATTGCCTCCTGTACTATTGCTCAACAACACTGAGAAGAACCTGGCACCATCCTCTTGACACCCTCCCTTCAGAGACTTATAGATACTGATATGATCTCAGTATATTGATATCATGCCAGTTGTCTCACCTGATTTTCTACACCACCACAGATTTCAAAAATGCATCAGATGTGATCTTTACAAAAAGAAAGTTATTCCTTTCCTCTTTTACCCACTCCCACCTTTGCCCTCCAAGACTGTACAAAACATTGTTTTTTTCTTTGAGGCTTTTATTAGTGTTGCAAATATGTTCTGACATAGGGGCAAATCTTCAGCACACAATAAGAAGAGATAGGGGGTAGGACTCCTGTTAATAGTGATCAAAGTCTTTCAATTCTCCTGCAAGCTGTGCTGAAAATGAGCCTTATTCTGCCATGCTGCATCAATTAGGACAAAATTCTGACCTGAAGCAACAATTCTAATCCAAAAAAATTCATTGTCAGTAAAAAAACAAGACACGGGAAAGTGATTGCAAAAGGGTTTTTTTTTATTTAAAGATACAGTGTCATTTTGGAAATCGCAGCTCCTCCTTATGTCTTCTTACTTCTACTATAATTCATGAAGTGTTTATAGGTATGCAGTGAAAGAGCAATATATTTTTATTCTTTTTTATTTTTATATTACAGTTTGACTGTTTCTTATGTAGTCCTTTTCTTATGTTATTTCTTGTTATTTTGGGGGGTTATATATTTCTAACTCATTTCAGATTGCATAACATGTCACAGTATTACTGTTTTCAAATAACCCCTGTAAAGACTGCCCTCTGTTAGAAAAAATGTCTGTCCTTTTGGATAAAAGAGCAGTTTTAATTTCTAAATACTTGTTCAGCTTCCCACAGTTTTCTCTGTCTACAGTTAAAATAGCCTTTCAGACACTTCGATAGCTAAGTACTGGGTAATTAGGCTTTCACCAAAGTTTTCATGTTCTGCTTTCTTGTTTTTTTCTTTCTACTGCACAAAGCCAAAAAATGGAAGTAGGTGAAAAATATTCTTTCTATTATAAAGAATATATTTATCACTGCAGCAACACTTTCCACATAAAACAGGAAGGGAGTCATTGCTGTGGACGCATTTCAAAGCTATGTTTCAAATTCACTCTTTGATAGCAATCAAATGAGAAGGCTGCAAGGATTTGCTCAGTCATTTGGCATTTTGTTCTCTTTTAAACAAAGCGCTTTTCACTTTTAGGTGAAAATATTTGTACCTTGCCTGCAGGAAACCAACCAGCAAGATTTATTAATATTTTAACCACCCCTAGGCAGTAGGACTTCTGGCAATTTTAACGTTCTGGTCATTTTTACTGACATGCATAACCCACAGGAGTTATCCATCAATGTGCTTTCCATATGTGGCTGTGCTCAAGCTCAGGGCAAACTAAAACTCCACCTGGGAAGAGCTGTAAGTTTCAGACAAACTCAGTATGAGAGATCATATCTTTCGTTTATACCAACACCTTTTACAAGCTGACTGAACGACTGAACTTCACTATAGCTAGACATTTAAATGAGGGAAGTTAACACTGTCAGGAAATCCTGTTTGTTAGGAGAAGGAAAGTATCAGAATATGTTTCACCATCCCATAATCCTTAGATAGGGAGGAATGGGAATTAAAAAAACAAATAAAAATGTATCATCAAAGACTTTGTAGCCCTAATTATCAAATCACACTTTGTAAGACAGCTAAATGAGATTAAGATCACAGAACAAACTAGCTAACAAATAAAGACCACCCAGAGAAAGAAAAGTATAGCAATTCAGATGGAGACTTAGCTGACCGCTCTGCACAGCAAATGAACACAAATTAAATTAAGTAAGACTGAAAGTCAAAGTAAATTGCACGCAATCAAGAGATCAAAAACAAAAAGGCAGATCCTAAAAGTATTGCTGGCTTCTTTCCATCTCTCCTTTTGTCTATCTGATAGTAGCTGATACCATTAAGTGCCTTATAACTGAATTAAACTCATATGATTAGCGGAATTTCAGTATCTGTGAGAAACTGCCTTACATTTCTGGGAGCATTCTGCTTTAGTTTTAATGATCATTGGAAATAAAACATTCTTAGCTGTATGTGACGAACAAATGACATTTGATACCATAGATATTTGTTAAACATAATTTCAGTAATTGTTTTACATTCCCTCTGACAACCAGCAGCAAGAGCACAAGCCAAAAGATAAACCTGAAGGGTTAAGGAAACTCTGTGAAAACAGAAAACACATAGGAAAACCAAACAGTGAAATCTAATTACAAATACTCAACTAATATTATTGTAAGTTTTGATTTCAAATTAGAACTGTGTTGCATAAACTTACATTCATTCCAAACAGTAAGTATTCGGAGCAAATACCAAAAGGCCTACATTTGAGAAAGTGCCCAGGTGAGCAGTTTAGCAATTTCACTAGAGATACTAATTTTCTCTGAAAAGGAGCACATGCTTATAGAATAGGAGACTAGGAGCGTTTTCATCTTTTTCTACTCAGCTGGACTACATCCTCTTTAACCTTGATCCAGGAAACACCAGTGACAAACAACTGCACCTTTCCATGGGTAATCAAGACTGGTGCTTCTGAAAGTAGAAACTAAAGAAAGAAATCAGATTATGTAAAATATGAGTAGGAGCTCAAATTGGAGGAAGGGGAAGCTTTACAACTTGCTATGGACTTTTGTAATGGACTTCCATTTCCTCAGCTTTGGTATAGGTTTTTTATTGATTTTTGTTCCTGGTTTCCCCAGATTGGAGGAAAATTCCTTCTCAGATTCCAAAAGTAAATTTTCTAGGACATTTATTTTCTGCAGGTATGTCTGGCACATTGATAATACACTCATCTCTTCCATGATTTGTAGGCTTTAGCCGGACTAATGGGGTAGGAAGCACCGTCTGCTTCACCATTCGCTACTTTATTTACTCCTGAAATGACCTTATGTCTCAATATTGCCAACATGTGCCTCTTTTCTCAAATGTTTTGAGAACTGACAGCTTCCTACTAGAACCAAGTTATATTGCTTCTGGCTATTACAGGGGCAGTAGAATAATCCTTGTAATAAAATACTTATTTCCATACACATTCGTATTCTTCTCATCTTTCATTCTAGGCTTCAGTTTAACAACTTATGGTATAGGGGTCAAAACATTTTCAACTGAGTATTTTTCCACCATCATAAAAAAAAAAAGAGTGCCATGAGAAACTGAAAGCTTACAGGTAAACAGATTGATATGGGGAAAATATTTGATTGAAAAATTGATTAGAAACCTGTCTTTGGTCAGGCTGGCATGAACCTCTGACTCTGCCTTATATATTATCTCTTAAACCAGGTCAATATGAATTGAGTTGCAGCTTGAGGTAGTACAAAAATATTTTTTTATTGCATATGTCACTTAATTCCTGTGGATAGACCCTGAAACTTACGCCTCACTGACTGCTAGCTTAATTTCTTCAAGTCAGTAGAGCTTCACAGAGGAACTAGGGCAAGCGCAGAAATCAAACCATAGGGTTAAATCCTATGACTACTCAAACTTTTTATACATTTTCAGCCTTTTAATAAGATAAATTTAAAACCAATGAAAATGTATGATATGGCTTATTACACTTCATGACAAAGCCATACATTGCAACTTTAGTTTGATATTCCCACATAGCTAAGTTGCCTCAGATAAGAATAGTCCATGTACATTTCGTACAATCATTCAAAATTCTACTTGGTCACCAAGAGAAAAAAAAAAAAGCACTTATTGAGCAAAAGCAAATGCCACTTCATTGTAAAGTAGCTTCTATAATAGCCAAAACCAGGTCCTACTTCAGGGTTCTAAAGTTATACAAAAGTGTATGAAAAGACAGAGAAGAATAAAGCAGTGATGTTTATTTTCCTTTTTATTTTATAGAGAGACCAACCAGAGAAAATTATAAAAATAAAATATAAAAGAAAAAATATGTAGCCATTTTTGTTTATTTAAACAGATATGAAAGCTTTCTAATTTGAATAATGTCTTTAAAAAGATCAGAAAAGGTTTTGTGAGCGTCTCGTAAGTCAAATATATTGGTAACAATTCTGGGAAGATAGTATGGTGGCAAAGAAGAAGGCAGTACATGGGAATTCTTTTAGGCTTAAGCTGCTTCAATTCTTGATAACTGGAGTAAAAGGATGAGTGTGGAAGCCTCATTTTCCTAGCCAGCTGCAAGGATGTTTTTGGATTAGTCCTACTAAATCAGGGTCCACAGTGGCCTTTAGACATTGTATGAAAGCAAATAATACCAGCTAGGAACATGAGAGGAGAGATTGTTTGAAGAAGCTTCTCAGAAAAGATCATTGTCAATTGGTTACAGAGAGATAAGCATTGAGGCAACCTGGCTCTTCTCAGGGACTGTGTAATGTCAACAGAAGGAGGAGCTTGCTGGAGAGACATCTTGCCTCAGCAGCGAGAGGTCTTGCAGAGATGTGAGAGACGCGAGACACCCTGAATAAACAAGGACTTTCTAAAACCTATTTGATTTATTGAGCCCTCTTTCATCACCCATACCCTCTGTCCACAATAGCAGTACGTGTTTGTGTTTTAATGTGCATTGAAAGACTCTTCTAGCTGTCAGATTAAGACAGTAATTCTACAATGTTTATAGCAAAACATATCTACATCCTTGTTGTTTAGAGGAGCATATAATTTAGGCTTAATAAAATACCAGTTAAAGCACTTACAAAAACAGTCAATATTAACCTTAGATTAGTGTCATAATCCTTGAAAGACTGACTGTAAAACCTGTGAATTAAAATAACATATGACAGAAAGTGGGAATGGCTTCTTTATCCCCTGCAGCAGAACAAAACAGACACTTATTTCAGCATCACCTAATATTTCTCTAAATTAAAAAGAAAACAACAAAAACGTCAACTGTATATCACGTTATATCCATACAGGCATGTGTTTTGGCCTGGTCAATAACTAAAATGTAGAAATAATTATATTGATTTGTTTCGGTATCGATATAAAAGCTCTTTTTGGATTTTCACGGTAATATGCAGCAGACAAACAAATAAGAAAAGCATGGGAAATGTTCAGCAAGTAATGGGTTTAGGCAGTGCCCCAGGCCTCTGAGAAATGTATTCTTCATTAAAGCAATCTGAAAAAAACCCTCTTGAAATTAAAACAGAAAATCTCACCTACTCTACCAGATTCACATTTTCTTTTGTCATTAAACACACCATAGAAATATGCTTTTGTTTGTGACAAGTCTCATTCAAATTAGTCCCAGTGAAAAACGTAAGGCATTTGCACTTTAATTTTGCTTTTTAAATGTGAAGGGGTTTAGAAGCTCTGACAGAAATCCTGCTGAAGGAAGGGTAGTTGTAGGAGAAAATCCCATTAAATGATTTGACTACTCTTTTTTTTAACCATGTTGAGATGCCACTAATGATTTAGGTAAAAGAAGACCTAGTATAAACTTTTATCCTGATTTGACAAAGCCTTCTTGGAATATCCTTAAGATTCTTTTTCTGTCTCCTGAAGAGACCTGTCACAAGGGACTACTTTACAAACATACAAAAGCTAAAAGGGAAAAATCCCCAATAGTTATAAGACCATTGTTAGATCCATAGCTCTACACATCATCAATCTTCAAGATATTTTTTCTCCTTCTAAATCGAGGTTATGAATCGGAGAAGACTCTATCTTGCCCTAAGGGCAAGTACAAACTAGGCCAATATAAATAATTTAAGGCCGCAAATACCTGAAGTATATTTGGGATTAAATCTCAGGTTTATTCAGCCAAAATACACATTTTAAAAGCACTTTTTTATCACTTCTCCCTTGATATTCAGAAAAAACCCCTAGTCTTAAAATAGTTCTAGATTCAGGCAAAGGAATGAACATTTACATTAAAAGACCACCATTGTCACACCTGATCTCCTTTTATGACCAAGTAACTGGTGGATGAAAGGAAGGCTGTGGGTGTGGTGCACCTGGATTTCAGTAAAGCATTCGACACAGTCTCCCATGATATACTCCTGTGGAAGATGGCAGCAAGAGGCTTAGACAGGAATATTCAGTGCTGGGTCAGGAACTGGTTGGATGGTTGAGCCCAGAGAGTGCTAGTAAATGGTGTCACATTCAGTTGGCGACCAGTTACTAATGGTGTCCCCCAAGGGTCAGTCTTGGGTCCATTGCTGTTTAATATCTTCATTGATGATATCGATGATGGGATTGAGTCATCATGAACAAATTTGCAGACGACACCAAGCACGGAGCATGTGTTGATCTGTTAGAGGGAGGGTAGGAGGGTCCTGCAGAGGGATCTGAACAGACTAAAGTGATGAGCGGACTCCAATAGGATGAGTTTCAACAAGTCTAAATGTCAGGTTCTGCATTTTGGTTATAACAACCCCAAGCAGAACTATAGGCTGGGGATGGAGTGCTTAGAAAGTGAGCAGGTGGAAAGGGACTTGAGGGTATTAGTGGAGAGCAAACTTAACATGAACCAGAGGTGTGTTCGGATGGCCAAGAGGGCCAATGGCATCCTGGCCTGCATCAAGAATGGTGTGACCAGTAGGTCAAGGGAGGTCAAGCTCCAGCTGTGCTTTATTTCTTTCCTTTGTTTGCAACAAAAGAAAGGGTATGAGTATGCAATTTTTCCATTAATTTTTCACATGAATGAAAGATGGAAACAAGTAAAAAAAGGGTTGCTAAGTAACAATAGACAGCCTAATTATTAATCAATTTTTTTTCAGAGAAGAATTCAGCCTGAAGAAAACTAGTCATTTAGCAAAACCTGTCAAGCTCAAAGGGAGAAGTTTCCTTCGTTTGTATTATTTAAAAATTACTCTAAATTACACCTGCTATGAAAATCAAAATTCATGAATTCATGTTTGAGGTTTCTTTAATTAAAATATCATCTGACCCTAGGTTTGTTTTCGCACTCAAAATCAGCATTCAAGAAAGAAAACTTCTGAAAAGCTTTACTATATGCCTTGTTATGTAAAATGCATTGTTTTGGGCTTTGTTTTCGTTGGCTTTTTGGTAGGTTCTTATTTTTAAGAAAGGGTAGGTCTTTAAGATGTGGCAAAAAGCTGATTTATTCAAAAAAATTGCAAGTTTTTAACTAGATATCTTCCCAAAACTCTGATACAAACTAGGTGAAGTACAGTAACAAAAATGTGTGTGGGTAAAAATATTTGGACATATGAAAAGCATTACTAATCTTCAAACTCATATTCAAAGATGTGTTGACATGTATTAAAGGTGTTATTTAAGAAATAAATGAAAGAATATAAAATTCAGCTATATGTCAAATAATGGAGGAAATTTAGACTCGGAAAAAATACATTCAATAGCTTTCCCTTAAACTGACCATTTAAACAAATGTTGTTTCTAACTTCTATGTACTTATCTCTCATTCTATTTCTATTGCTGCCTTTCCCATTTGCTATCCTATTACCAGCCCATGGTATAGGCAGAACATTAACTGGTCTTCTCTTCTTATCCATCACTTACTCTTGAGAATCTGCCCAGAACTTGTTTTTTTTGATTCAAGCTAATGACAGAAATCATCAAGAGGCAGCAACTATTGCCTTGCACTCATGCAGTAGAGTCCAGTCCAACTGAATGCAAAGGCTATATTTATTTATTCTTATTTTGCTTATGTTTCACATTTCTACAATAAAAGAGTCAAATACAGCTTTAGAGATGCTGGTGGGCTTGACCTATGCTCAGAGATAGCAACTACATGAAAACTGTATACTGCCAGTATTTGTTCATCAGTTATAATATACAACAGGAAGCCCCCCACCCTCACTCCCAACCACAATGATCCAAAGTTCAACATTTGGGTTAAGTTTTTTCTATTTAATACATTTTAATTTATGCTTCATTTGGATCTTTCTGCCTTCTGGTTTTGAAATATAGAGGCTACACTGCAGCATGAAACCTGGAAATCTTCATTTGATTCCATCTTCTCCAAAAGTATTATTTGAAAGCTGTGCACTGTTGAATTACTGGATAAAATTCTTTCAGGAATATGTGCAACTGCTAAGGAAAAACATTTAAAGCACTCTCTGTGAGTTCTATCAATTGCATTTGAAGAAATTACAAGGTTTTTTAATGCAGAAAACTCTCACACTTCAGTAATCTAGGACATCTTCTCATTATTTTTTAAACCCTTATTCTTTTCTCATACTATCCAAACATTGTTTTTAGCTTGACAAATAAACAAAGAAAACTCTTCTTATCCTGAGATGTATACATATTTATATTTATTTATTGAAGAAAACAAAGTCTTTCCTAGTGCTTTCCACTTGAAACTGAATAAGAATCACCTCAAAGTTGCAGGGGAATTGAAAGAGCTTTGCTAATGATATGTACATATTGTCAAATAGTTGGAGATCACAAGTTAGTACAGTGGATGCTGGAGCTGCTAGTTATAATAGGCAGAAGTATCAATCTATATCTGTTTTCAAGCAAAGTCTTCTGAACACAATCCTGCCATACCCCGGCAAAAAACCATCCAATAGCATACCTCCTGTATATTGACTCTGGTGAGCTAAAGGGAGAAACATTCTCATCCATTTCCATGTAGATTAATTTAAAAGCTTCAGGTTTCTTTCTGCAAAATGTCACTGGGTATTATCTGGTTAGGTTCGATAATATATATGTTTGAAGACCAAGCCTTTCTTATTTAGCACATTTTGAACACTAACTTCTAGCGATGTTCGCTCATTTCTTTGGCTGTTACTCTTAAGTAGTCAAGGATTAGTTCCAACTGTGACTTGTAAATAACCTGCAGGCACTGATTATTGTGACTTAAGAAGGCATAATTATAAGTACATAGAAAACAGTAATAAGACATGAAAATTTATAGTTACCAGTATAAGATATCCTTCTGTATACCCTTTGATTCTACCTCTGATTTCAGGGCATGAGGTATGTCTAAAAAATTGCCTATGACTTATTAGAAAAATTTAGTCACTGATGAGAGATGCTAATGCTCTGCACCAAGAAAACAAATGTGATATGTATCAGTGAGGTACCAGTGAGGTTAATTTTTTCACAGGAGTTAGGGACTAGATGATGTCTGTGAAATTCTAAATCCACAAAGATAGGTGGCTCATGAATATGCCAATAAGCTATGCCCATCTCCTCACCCTCCTCAGACCTGGAGTGCTGGGGGCATTCCTAGCACCTCTCTGCATCTTATGATGACACAGGGGAGTAAAGGGGGACTCTTCTGAACCCTCTCCGCCCAGGGAATCCAGGGGGTTCCCTGTGGCAGAGCCACCAGTGCAGGGATTCCCAGCTTTCCCCGCGATGCTGGGGGCAGCAGAAGAGGGTGTCCCTAGCACCTGCAGCACTGGAGGCAGTGGTGTAGGGTGTCTCCGGCTGCCATAGTGCTCCAGGAGGTGGCGGGAGGAGGGGTTCTCAGGCCACTGCAGTGTTGCAGCAGGCAGCAGAGGGGATTACTGTATTTTGCTTGTTTTGAGGATCCTAAGATCCAAGACATTTGGTTTGAAACTTGACTGGATCTAAGCAGGAGAGGAATAGCAGGGTATGCAGGAGTAATTGTTGGCAGGTACAGCAGTAGGTCTGGAAGATGTGACCTTCTTTCTAGAGTGCAATGGGTAAGTTAACCATGTACATTGTCTCAAAATGTCAATACAGAAGCAATGAGATAAAAAAAACACTACTTAAATAAAAAAAAGGCAAGAATTCAAGTCCAAGATTTTTCACTTCACCATTCATGGATCCAGTACGTCGTAAATCTTTTTTCAGCGAAGCAGTTTTTCCTACTTACTCTCCACTTTGGGGTTTTTTCTGGGTCACATGACCAGCATGAGCACCAAGGCCTCTCAGTGGCTCAGCAAATGTTTGCGCATGCATAGAATGTACCCTCTCTCACAGTGGGGAAGGACCCACCCGTAGCAAGAGGGTGGTTCCCGTTCCCCCAGTACCCTCCCGCACGTCCTGCCACTTATCCGTGCCAGCACATGGCACGGAGAGGGGTGGGGAATGCTTCCTGGTGCTCACCAGGGCTGAGGGCTCGGGGCAGTGTGCAGGTCGCATTTACACACATATAAAGTCCTACTTCACAGATTTCACTTCTTGCAGTAGGTTATTATTGCTGTATTATAATAATGTCATTCAATAGAAAAGAATTTTTCATAATCACTTAGAGAAGAAAAACATTTATGTTAAAACCTATCTGATTGAAAGTAGGCATGCAATTGAAAAATTCTCTATCTTAGGAAGGACTCACCACAAACAAGAGGTCAGATTTCCTCAACTGTGAGTATTGTCCGCAGTCCGTAATGTAAGAAAAAGGAGTAAATAAGGTTCCTATGTTTTTCTCTATAGTGAGAATAAGTAAAAACATTTATCTGAACATAGATGTAGTGACCTAACAGAGCATCAAGTATTTAGACATTCAAACTGCAAACTCATTTGTCATTTCCCTTTGAATTCTTACTTCTTACATTTAGCATTATAGAAACTTTATCATCTTACTATTTTAAAGAAAGATTCAACTAATGAACATCTGAGTGAGCAGGCAAACAAGTACAGTGGAGAAAATTGTGTGAGAAAGCAGATGGTTGCTGAAACTCCTGTGCAATGTCACAAATACCATACAGACTCCACAGGTTGTTGATAACACATCTTTTAACTAATTAGAGGCATATAACTGGTTAAAATCTAGGCATTTTTTCAATTATCGAGCTACATAATTTAAGGCATAGAGCTCACTCATCCTTGATTTTCTTAGATATTTCCCTAGTGATTAATGATACATGTGTTAGGACCCACTCAGAACAAAAGGGGAAAAAAGAGAAAGCTTTTGCAAAAGACAAGAGAAACAAGAGCAAATGTGACTTAGTATGAGAATGACACAGTACCCAGACACCAGGGAGCTCAAGGTCAAACTAAACAAGCACTCAATGATTGAAGAACGACCTATAGATCCCTCTCACAATCCAGTATCTCCTTGGAGTAGGCAACTGCTTAGCTACTACCAGACTGGGATAAGAA
>WEKX01011152.1:8342-20864 GCA_013390025.1 Pitta sordida
GTATTTTACTACTCCTCCTGCAACCCCTATTTCCCTCTTGCTTTTCTGTTGAGCATTCTCATTTGCTCTCCGTGTACAGAAACCTCTCTTCCTCAGTCCACATGATTCTACATGACTAATCCTCTTAAATCAACATTGTACATTGCTGAAAGTAAGGAAAACAATCTGACTCAGCTTGTTGCCATACTCAATAGCATTATGGGCACTCAAAAGTACTTGACCTGGTGGTTTTTTAGCCTTATCTGTAACCCAAGAGTACACTCAGGTATCTTTTTTGTGTCTTACTATTTGAACAGAGGATACTTTGTAGTTCCTGGTCACTTGACTGGGCTGGGCTGCTTTTGAAATAGGACTTTTTCACCATTGACACCATTTCTCCACTTACCTGTGGAGTTGGGATGTTGCACCACAAAAACAGATGAGAATTCTAAGAAAATATTTGGTAAACAAGCTTTCTCCTCTGTATCATTACAGAGAAGACTTCTTTTATTATTTAAATCTTTGTGATCTGTTGTAGTTGCCAGATTCTTGATCGTTGAACTATGCCTCCTTGGACTTGCTTCCCACCTCCTGCAGAGTTTTTAGCTTCTGGATAAAGTTTTACAGATTCCTATCTACAGTTCTCCTTACTTATCCCCTTTACCGTTTTATCGCTGGCAAACTTAAACCCAGTTTTGAATCTGAATTTTTGACTGCATGACTAATGTGAAAACAAATGTTGAACAGTTTGTGGTGCCTGGTCTGAATATTTTTTTTTAAGACAAAAAGGTTCCTTTGCTGTATTTTCCTCTGCCCAGTACTTTAAATATTGGCAAGGTTTCTGAAAGGTTTCATGCAAGTCCTTTACTTCAAGAAGTTGCCCCTGCCACTGAGGTGAGCAAGAAGGAATTTGAAGAATAAATACTTGTATTCAGAGAAGTTAAACACTGGGCTTAATCTTCCTTGATAAAAAATGAATTGATGAATTTTCAGTAAGCAGAAGAGACTTTGCTCCTTTCTGTGTCTAATTCCCATTTTTATGTCTATTTGTTTATCTTCTACTTTTCTGTAGGTAATATCACTTACACCGACAGTGCTGAATGATCCTCATCGCTGGTTAGCAGAAACAAAGGTAATAGTAAAACCTGAAATTTTACGGAAAAAAAGTAATTTCCAACACTTGAGCATCCTGGAGTAGGTGTCTTTCTGCACATGACAGGAAGTTGGAGCTAGATTTTATTTAAGGTTCTTTTTAACCCTAACAATTGACTGAGTGGTTGGGTCTCATTTGGTTGAAAGTATGTTTGAAAAAGCTCTTAAAAGTTAAAAGAAAAAATACGAAACATTCCTTTGGCAGTACTTCTGATATTCCCAGATTGTTATTTGAACTGATGGAATAATTTTCCAAATTTTTTTATCAACAAGAAATGACTGTCTCTATGGCAATGTTGCTTTCACAAAAACATGCATTGAAGTAATTGCGGTGATAGCCTTTAGATCTGGTTCTTTTATTTGCAGACAAGGAAAACAGAGGGAGAACATAGTTGGCAGGTTAAGTTTCTCCTGCAGCATTATTATAAGGCAAGAGATGGTTTTAAATAAGGTTGATTTTTATTAAATTTGAAATATCTTAAATTGGATTCTTGGAAAGTGGAAGATTTTCCTTTTGTTTTTGTTTAAAGCTTTTTAATCCTATAATGTTGGTGCAAACATGTTTGAAAGCATCTTCGAGATGATGACTATCTTGCCTTTCATTTTACAGCTTTCCTCCACCTCTTCCAACTCACACACATAAACACGTTTCTTATCCAATATCTTTTAAAAGAAATGTTTCTCATGATCAAAGTAAATCACAAGAAACTGCCTGAGAAATTTTTTTTTTGCTTCATGTAAAAAAGTCAAAGCCATGAGAGAATTGTCTTAAGGAAAAAAACCTGAAAATATTTGCATATAAGAGAATTTAAGGTTAGTAAGACTTGCAGACCAAGAAAGACCAATACTAGATAACGGAGGTTAGATTGGAATTGAAAGAGAAATGTTATGCAGGAAGTATTTTCTTTATTTGAAAAAGTGACATTGACATTTTATTTAAAAATCTTTCAAAAAGCACTAAAATCGTTTGCATATATTTTTCACCTATGTTTTGTTAGCTGCTAGTGGGAAGTCTAGAATGAATGACCACCTGAAATCCTCCTTTGGTTTTTTTTGTTTTTAAATAGGCTGTGTGAAAGTATTCCATTTGACCCCTTCTAGATTTACTATATTGAACTTGACCTTACTGATGAACTTTTAATTTTCTTCTCTGTATGAACTTAAATATTAGCTTTTGCTAACCAGAAAGGATTGATTTCATATTTTTAGAATGGATAAATGCTTTAAATTATGTCAACATAGAATAGAGAGAGAAGGGTACTCTGGAGTATGTTTTGGTGTCAGTGTGCACTAGTTAAATCTGAATTTCCATACCTACCCTAGTAAATTCATGCTTCTGATCTAAAAGAAATAAAATCACATAAAAGAAAATCAGTTTATTGCTTTTGCACATGTAATTATCAACCAAAATATGTTTTTTGAGACTATTGATGATCAGCATATCTTCTCTTAATACATCTGAATGTCCTCTTTTATTATTATTATTCAGTATTAGGTACAAATGAATCATCTGTGACTCCAAAGATAATTTGATCAGTGAACAATTGAGTCCTCTTATTTACATTAGAATTCTCTACTTTTTATTGTCCCATTTTTTGGACATAGACTAAGCTTCAGTGGCTGTGTGAGGAGCTAAAGGAGAGAGAAAATAAGGAAAAAAAGCTGCGATGCTACTTACTGCAAAGCCGAGAACAGCTCAAGCACTTCACACAGATGAAAGAGACTGAACATCAGTCTCTTTTTAAACAGATAAGAAACCAAGAAAGACTTTTGGAAGAAGTTCACAGAGAAAAAAGAGGTATGGTGCTAGTTCCATTTTTGTTAATGAAAAAGAGAGAATTTAAAAATTCTACTAATTATAACTCCTATGGCGCATTGAGATGTATTTTATCAGTGAATTATTGCAGACTGTAATTTGGTAATGTACTAGTGATAACAGAGAAAAAAGATGGTTTTTTTTTGGTTTTGCTCGCTGACAAAACAACTCTCAACTATTTCAACCCAGTACAATGGCTGAATAACAAGAAAATTTGCATCATGCACAGTGGATATAGAACTTATTTTTTGGCTGTACCATCTGAAGCATTCCCTGACCCAGTTAAAGAGGAATTATACAAGAGTCAGAAGGAGTCTGAATTTGATTGCTTTTGAATAGCTCACTGTGTTGTGGTATCTTTCATTGTATTCTATAGTGATACCCTGTTAATCGCGGGCTGGTCCGCTTCACATGAGTCATGAAATCCGCAGAGGTAGCAAACCCACTATGTAGTCGAGTACGCCATGCCCGTAGCCACGCCTCCTCCCCTAATAAGGTCTGGAGGAGGGTGAGTCCTGAGAGTGGGGTTTGTTTAAGATATCTGGCTGTGCTCTGCCAAGGCGGGCAAGCGCCAGGGTGGGGGGGGTGATTGCTGAGGATGGGACCGGTGCGGGGCAGGGGGGCGAGTGGCGGCATGGCGTGTGAGCAGCGGGGAGGGGGACGGGATCAGGGGGGCACAAGCGGTGGCACGATCGGGGCGTCAGCGCGAGTGGTGGGGAGGGGGATGGGATTGGGGCGTCGGCGCGAGCTAGCGACAGGGATGGGGACGGCATTGGGGCAGTGGCGTGGTGCATGAGCGATAGGGACGGGATTGGGGCGGTGGTGCAGTGCGCGAGTGGCCTTTTTTCAGGATTCCATACTGATATAAATGCTCTCTAATAATTTTGTTAGTTGTCATTTTGTGTGGTTTAGTGTAGATTTAGAGTAAACTTTTAGTAACTACAGTTATAGCTTCTTGTAGCTGACTCGTTTTTGAAAATGTTTTATGAAATGTATCAAAAATAAAACTTCCTGATTTTGACTGGAAAAACATTAATTCTCTTCCTAGTAACTGAAACATGCTGTGTTTTGGATTTAGTAGGAGAGTAATGTTGTAAACACACTGATGGTTTAATTGTTGCACCCTGATTCAAGGACTTTTCAGTTTCCCATGCTCTGCCAGTGAGCAGGCACACAAGCACCTTGAAGGGAGCATGGCCAGGACAGCTGAACCAAACTGGCCAAAGGGATATTCCATACCATAAAACATCTTTCCTGCTATATAAACTCAAGGGAGTTGTCCAGGAGGAGGCAATCACTGCTGGGGAGTGGGCTGGGCATCACACAACAATAAAGTTGTTGTGTCAACAATGGTATTGTGCATCACTTGGGTGTTTTTGGACTTATTTCTAAATGTTTTTTAAATTTTATTTAATTTTGATTAATTATTTTATTTTTTAAAATTTTAATTCTTAAGCTGTTCTTCACTCATCCTATGGGTTTTGTCTTCTTTCTGATTCTCTACATGAAGGGAAGTTGTAGTCAGCTGGGTGTCAGTCTCTTCTCTCTGGCTACCAGTGATAGAACAAGAGGACACAGTCTTAAACTGTGTCAGGGGAGATTTAGACTTGACATTAGGCGGAACTTTTTCACAGTGAGGGTGATCTCTCAGTGGAATGGGCTGCCCAAGGAGGCGGTGGAGTCACCGTCCCTAGAGGTGTTTAAGAAAAGGTTGGATGAAGTTCTTGGTGACATGACCTAGATATTAGGGTAGTGTGTTATAGGTAGGATGATGTGTTGGTTGTAGGATGGCAACAGGTCAGGTTAGGTAACAGGTTTGACTAGATTAGATTAGGTAACGGGTGATAGGTTGGACTTGATGATCTCTATGGTCTTTTCCAACCTTACTGATTCTGTGATTCTGTAAATATCTAGAATATTGTAGTCCCACTAAGCAGGTTTGTGTGTGAACAACTGACTTCACGGTACTTAGTTGCCATCTGGGATTAAACCACCAGCACAGCAGCAATAGCAAATAAAAATATCCTTGTAAATATTTTACAGAACAATGCAGGTTATTTGTTTTAAAAGAATAATAAGATTCTGTCAAGATTTTCTTTCTCCACTTACTTAGATCTTTCAAGCTTGAATTTTTCTAGTTATCCTTCAGTGGTTAAGAAAGGTGTCACCCAGACCTTAGTGTGACATGACACATAATAGTGCTTTAGTGTTTTTATATTTGAATAATTATCTGCTACAATGATTTCCCTGAGGCCTTATTTGCCTTTTTTAATATGAGAGCAGAAATAAAGCAAACCCTATTTAATTCTCAGTTCTGTTGGACCTTGTTTGGTTTCTGCTTTGAGGAACAAATCGCATTTAAATTTCATGCTATAGTGTCATGTAAACAGGGCAGGTTTTGCCTAACCCTTTCAAAGGGGAGATATTCTCAACCCTGGGTGATTTATTAGTCTGTCAGTGGCCCAGGGGAATCAAGACTCTTGTGTGCAACTAGTCTGTTAGCGTCTCATAAGGGGACTCTTCACCAACAGATTCGCAGGGTCCGAGAGTGGCACACCTGCCTTTGTGAGGCATATGGGGCAACAGCATGGAGCCCCTTCAGCAGGTCCTGCCAGCCTGTTATCCACTGCTGGTGACTGCTGGTACCTTCACTCTAGCAGTGTACAGAATAATTCTATTAATATAAATTGTGACAGGTTAATAAGGTTTGTGGTTGTCGGTGATAGAAAGAATTAATTGCACAATATGGAGACATTCAGCAATGAACTTGTGGGCAAATCCCAGGTGCAGGAATAAAGCAAATGAAGTCGGAATATATTTACCCTAATAGATAAAAAATCCTTTCACTTTTTTTAACCCCCAAGTATACTTTACAGTATTGCTCAATAAAATGGATATTTAGTCAAATTTGATCAAATTGATAGAAATGTTTTCTGCTACATTTGAAATGATGCAGATTTTAGGTGGAATCTTTTATCAGATTTTGTGAATATCTGTGATTGTCCAAGGGTGTGGATGACTGTTCCTGCTGACACAAACCTCTTGTCTGAATACCTGATATAGTCTGAAAATAATTGAGTTTGCATAAATCAAAACTTATGAAAATGAGATAGAAATTTTATTCTCAAGAAATTAGTTCCTTAATTTCCTTTCAATGGATCTGATGTTATTTTTTATTCATACTTTTTAGGAAGAAAGAATAAAAATAGAGATTTATGGTAGACATACCAAAAGTAAGTAGGATGAATATTTAAATTGGTTTATTGATGAACAGATTTACCGAAGTTTTAAAAGCTTAAATAGGTCTACTAAAATATTTAATGATGAAGTTTTTTGTCTTTTCCATGCACCAAAGCGTTTGTAAATATCTAGAATATTGTAGGCTTTTGAATCCTCCTTGTGAATTTCACTAGAAGTGCTACCGCAGTCCATGAGGTATAATCCTGACAAATGCAAGCGCTGAGCACCTGGGATGAGCCCGGACTTGTGGGACTTTTGGACGAAGAAGCTGGGCAGCCGTGGGCAGCCACGTGCTGCACCCTCGGGTCCCCCTGAGCTGTGTGGCAGTGGGAGGCCATTGGGCCGGCGCCACAGAAGCGCCAGGCACCGGGGATGAGTCTGGACTTGTGGGATTTTTGTGCAGAGATGCTGGGCAGCCAGGACTTCCCACTTGTGGGTACTTAAACCCATTGCCTCTCCTGGGAGCACAGCGAACAGGGGCAAAGCAAACAGGGACATTAACTGCAGGGGGCTTGGGCTTTGGCGGGGGCGGCTTGGGCAACGGCAGGGGGCTTGTAAATAAGCAACTAAGAGGCAGTTTGCACGGCAGTTTGCGCGGGCAGGGCAAGCGGGCAGGGTAGCAGACGTGGTCTTGGCAGGTGCTGTCTCTCCCTCCTCCCCCTGCCAGTCATGGCCAGAACCAGATGGATATAGCCACAGCCAAAGCCACAAGGGAGGCTCAGACTCCAAACTGCCCCTGTGTCAGTGGATGTGGCTGCCCAGACTCTTGGCTTCAGGGAATGCCTGAGCCTGGTGGTCGAACAGGAGGACAGCCTGCAAAACACCTGTGTCCAGTGTGAGCTGGTAAATGACCCGCTCTCCATGATAACAGAGCTAAAGGATGAGGTGGAAAGGCTGAGAAAGGATCAAGGTAATGCAAGGGAAGTAGAACTGGGGATCAGTGCACTCCCAACCTCTGGGGACTCTTGGGAGCCCAAGCATCAACAAGCACCTCACATTCCTCAGTATGAGGTAGGAGAAAGAATTTATTTCAATAGAGTATTAGATATTCATTATTGTAACAAAATGGACAAAGGTCTGAGGAAATAAAGGTATACATTTGAGTTTCTTAACTGAGATTCATTTGCATTCTGGAATCACTGAGCATGCCAAGGTGTTCTTACAGATCTGTTTAAAAATTAATTTATGTAACACTGATTTTATTTTTATTATCTTTTTAATGCTGTACTCAGTAATTGCACCCAAGACTTGGCCGAAATGTCTTCCATTTATTGCATTTTATATGGTCTCGTCTGAAAAGCTTATAATTCAAATCTGTGAAAGGCCATATTCCATCTTGGGAGCACCGATTGGTTTTATAGACTTAGATTTACTTTAGTTGCTTTTCCAAGAAAATCCTCTTGGTATATAATGACATATATAGAAACTGGATATAACGTGATATGTAGTGATGAGACATGGAGTCTGTGCAGTTGTTTTGTTTTAGGCTGATATACTTCTACTATGGAGTAGTAGTAGTACTATCATTGATAGTCAACAACGTTTTGCAAAGTAAGACGTAATGTATTTGGCAAGGTCATATCTTTTTTTTTGTAAAGCAATGTTAGTAAGGCTGTAGTGATGTAATAAGAGCAGGTACATTGCTCTGGTATACAGATCTTACACTGATTTAATTCTCAAAGATACGTTCTGCAAATACCGTTTTACATGAAGTCCCAGGTCATGTAAGACATACTCTGTACAAACTCTCAGTGTCTACTGAGATAATACTCTAGAATCACACTCAATTTATGACTTATTTAGAATTTCTCTTATGTAGGCTATACTGCTAAGTAAGACTTAAGAAGATAATTCTAGTCCTGAGCTATGGTAGACCAAAGTTAAATGCTTTTCCCATAAGCACAAATCTGTACAGGGCAAGTGAAGTACGTATCTGTTTTGGATATAACTTTAAGCCTGGTTTTGCCCTTTCATCTTTCTTTGTTCCTTTCCCATCTGGTTCCACCCCCCGCCACCCTCCCCCCCATATACTGCATCATATTTACCTTATATTTTAACATAGACCCTTCTGTCACAAGAAGAAACATCACAGAGTGTTTTCAGGTCATCTCTTATTGAACAGTGAATGGGAACATTCACTAAAAGAGAGAAAACTCTCTTTTAAGCATAGAGACAGGAAGGATTTTAGAGAAACGCTCCATAATAATTGATTTTCATGAGGAACTCAAAATGCATAAGGTTGATATATAATTATTATTAAAAAATTAATTTCTTCTTAATAGTGCTCTTGCCCTTTAAATAATGTTTGGTTTTTTTAGTGTGATGGGGGAAGGAGGAGGGAGGACTTCTAAGTTATTTTAGACTTTGCCAAAATGAACCTGCGTTTAGAGTCTTAGAAGAATGGAAATAAGCCCAAACCATTTGGAAATCTTACTCTGTGGGATTTTTTGTGTATGTGTTGGAAAACTGGGAATATCAGTTTGGACATGCATTGCTGCAATTATCTAGTATTTTTCTGCAACTTTTTTGACTTGTCATTATCTTTTTATGCACTCATAAAATATGGCTGCCATTGTGAAAAAGAGAAGGTAAGAGATGGGATCAACTGTAGCTGTTTTTAAGACTTCCTTTGATATCTTTTTTCTTTCTGAGTCACATACTTGAGGTGCTATCTGAAGCTTATGTATGATTTATAGTTTGGAAGGCATGATGTGTCCTTTAAACATTGAATTGCTGAGTTTTTAGTGTTCACTAACAGTAAAAGACTAAATTTATTAGTTTTACCACATGGTTTACCTACACATACTGGAAACTAAATCAAAATTAGCAAAAGTAACTTGGGGGATGGGGCTTCACTGTATATGAAACAGTTAGCATTTATTATTTAATATTTTCTTCCTTTTGTAAATTATGACTTTTTTTCTTTAAACCAAGCTAGAAGAGCTGGTGTTCTATCAACTACTGTGGTTCTGTAGTTTTTTACAGCTGTTGAAACGATGGCATAGGACTGTTTATAATCACAGCTATAACTTAATGATTTAACACTACATAATAAAGAGAATCTTCTAATCAACTGTACAACTTTATCAGGACTCCTTGAATTAGTATGAGAAGTGTTGTCATGATTTCAAGTTATCAAATGTTTCTATACCAAATTGATATCACTGATTTACAGCTATTAAAGAAAAAAACCAACCAAACAAAACCACCCCAACCCAGGGACTTTCACACTTGTGTCTTGAATTTAATATTTTCCTGAGAAGTATATAACAGAAACATTCTATCTGTTACTCAATTTTCTTTAGGTAGAAATAACATCCCCAAGAAACTCTTAAATATCTGGTAAGATGCCTGTTTAATTAAGTAATATGCTGTCTTATAGGAAATGAAACTGAACCAAGAGCTCTATGGCCCTCTCACCTACTGTCATAGTAATTTTAGTCTAAAATACAGATGAATCAAGTTGGAAATTTGAACAGAAATAAAAAAAATTGCTATCTAAGATTTTAATATAGTAAAGCTCTTGAAATTGAAAAGGCATTTGAAGTCTTGCATATTGCTTCATTATAGATTCAATGTCTTTCTAAATTACAGCTTGTGTAATAGTTTTGCCTAGGATTTGTCAGGCTCCATTAGAATATTTTATCAGTGTAGTTCATTGCTATGTTAACATTTTTTTTATCCTTTCAGCTGACATGCTATTTAACCCCCTTTTTTCCCCCTAAAGTGAGTGATAATGAGATTTCTGTTCTCCAAATATGAAGTTTAAGTCCTATGTCTCCACCAAAAAATTTGAGAAAAGCTTCAGTCATCACTAAAACCAATTCTTAATATTGACCCTACACAACAAAATAATTTTAATTACAGTATATACATTATAAGTGAATCCTTGAAAAAAGGAAAACTATCTGGTTTTGATTTTACTCTATGAAAATTAAATTAAATAAATTATGTATAATATTTGCTTGTTTTTCCTTCTAGTGGTTTAAGTATGACAAATTCCTAGGTTGAATATTTACTCTGCTTGGCATATTCAAGATAATAAATGTATATCTGAAATCCATCTTTTGTTTCCTTTTGGTTTTGGTTTAACAAAATGGGAATTGTGATTGGTACTTTTGAATGCTTTATATATTTTGTAATTAAAAGGCAAAATTCTTAAAAGTGTTTTGAAGTCACACAAGACAATCAAATTAACTAGACACTCAGTTCAGTATCAGTGATTAGAACAGTAAGCTACAGAATGTTTTCAAAGACTAACAAATCACTCTAATTTATTAAAAATCCACTTGTAATAATGGGCACATATATATGGGTCTTTATTATAGGCAGAGTTACAGGATTTTTCTTGTCTGCATCAATTATGTCTTTAGGATGAGGTCATAACACATTCAAGGGCATGATTTGCATTCTTCTATTTTAATGGGCTCTAGTCGCTGGTTATTAAGTACTTCTAGTAAACATTGTTGCAATAGAGTGTTATTTGCTTGCTGAAAGAGACACAGTATCTGAGTCAGAGATAACATGCTTTCTCCTGGTTAGGTAAAAAAGCCCCAAACAACTAAGGGTAAAGGTCAGTCTTCTGTTCCTAGTCTAAGTCTAGTTTCTTAGTTCTACACCACCTTTCTGCTCTGTGAACTATTTTTTAAAATACAAGCATTCATATTTCATTACCTATTTTCCAGTATTTGGCCAACACCTTTGTGCAACCTTATATACTACCAGTATGTAAATTTCTATTTAATGCAAAATATTTAAATGTAAAATTTATCACCTTAATTCTTGTTTTACAATTCTAACACTTTTAAATATGATTTCGTTGTGGATTTTTTGTTTATTTAGTATACCTGGTAAATTGAGATACCTACCACTAGAGAAAGAAACAAAGTGCAAAACCAAGGAAACACGTTCTTTGAAATGTGTACTTCATGTATGTGTACAAACTGCATAAATAAATGTTGTGCATACTTCAGCTGCCAGGACAAAAAGTTTGTTATGCTGATTTTGGTTATTATTGAAGACTTGGCCATAAAACCTCACTTTCTTGATTAGTTTGAAACTCTAGCAGCATTTTCTAAATGAGTGAATGTTGTCTATATGGAAAAATGCTCGAATTTATAAACTCAAATGACCAGACAGGATGCCATTTCTTGCAAGACATTTTAATAAATTGCAGTGAAGGATGCTTTGCATAGCTTCGTGTCATCCTTGTGTCTGAGGAAGAAGGGACTTCCCTTACCCGGGCTGTTGAGCTGATGAAGGAATTATGTATAAGTATGTTGGGCTATGTTTTCTTATTAAAGTGGTTTTTTATGTAAGAGTGAAATAAATATCTTGCTATATACATGTTCGTTCTTAAAAAATGCAGAAATATTAACACTTTGTTCTTGGTCAGTGAGACTTAGGTGCACAGACTGGTATAGTGGCTTTGCATTGTGGTCTTTTTCTGTATTACAGTGAAACACATGCTGCTGGGAAACAAAAAGTAGATTAGGATTAAGATCTGACCTTTAAGGTTGGAATGTTACTTACTTATTGCAAGAACATTTCAAATTGGAAAATACAAACAGATTCTTTCCAATATATGTATTGTATATACTATATATGTATACAATGTATATACAATACGTATGTAGTGTAATAACTTCGGGCAGACTTCTGACATGGTGGAAGATTTCATTTTGAGTGGATTAAAAACTGAAAACCTCCTAAGATTTCTTTTTTTACTGTTTTAAAAATGGCTATTTAAAATCTACTGTGCTTACTGTAAATTGCAACTGGAATTCCTATTTTTGACCTGGTCTTAAAACACTTCAGTGTCTGATTTCTAAAATAACTTGATTAAATAAAACCAATTATTTTGCAGTCTCTGTAAGCAACATTTTACTTGTTATGTGGAAGGAAATTTCGGTTTCCAAAGAATTTTATTTACAATAAAGCCAGTGTAATTACTACTACATTATGAAAATTTCCATCCTTACTGTGATGTAAAGACCCAAGGGAAGAGAAATTTAGCCATTTAATAATGTTGCTAGATAACATAAAAATCTTGCATAAAAGATACGAATTTTCAACGTTGGGCATACATTCTGAGAGACTTGCTTTCTGTTGTTTTCTCTATTCTTGAGAGGTGTGAGCAGATCAGTGTACATTATAACCTATGTCTCATAGCAGTTCTACCTGTCAGGGGCATGTCCGGTGAAGCAAATCTGCTGTTTGCTTGGTACCTCAGTATTCCTAACCTAGGAGATGATGATGCAGCTGTTGAAAGCACTTCAGTGCTGGTTTTCTGTTCAGTTTTTGTTTTTCAATATACTGTATAAATTGTATTGCAG
>WEKX01011152.1:34573-54377 GCA_013390025.1 Pitta sordida
GGACACAGCACTATTAACCACCACTCTTTGAGCTCTGTTATCCAACCAACTCCTGATCCAGTCCACTGCAAACCCATCCAAACCACAAGCCTCCAGCTTCACCAGGAGTTTGTTATGGGGGACAGTGTCACTGATACATTTAATTTATTAGTTTATTCAGCTGAAAAGGAGCATTGTGAAAGGTGTGAAATGAAAACCTCAATGCCTGTTTTACACAATACTTCTTCTATCAGGCCGTCAGAGAGGAATTTTAATTTTACAAGTTTTTTTCATTTTACAGAGCTACTAGAGAAGACACACAGAAGAGAGGAAGAAATGGGAGCTCTCCAGGTATATTTTCTGCTCAATTAACCAGCTACCTTTTTGATTGTCCTTAAAATTACCAAATTGTATTACAGCGTAATGATTTTCTGAACTCCCTTTTAGCTTAGATTCAGATTTGGAAATACATGAAGACAAATACAGACCCAATAGCCAATAATGCTCACTGCTGAGTTTCTGCCCACCAATTAAGTTGCATATTAGAGAAGATTGAAGTAGTTAGCATTTTCCTTTGAGTCTATAAGTCTAGTCTATGAGAGAATATAATGCTGTTTTTAAGTCACACTATATACTGAAGTTGTTCTATTGTGTTATGCTGCTGGCTTCACTGAATCCGTGTGTGAATAGAGGCAGGCAGTGCTAATCTGCATTCTGAATTGCAAAAATGCTGCATATTCTGTTCACCGGCTGAGTTAAATTCTCTGGGTTGTGTTACTTTCTTTTGTATCTCTGAATAAAACTGAAAGTAAAATGTTTTAAGTAAGTGTTTAAAGTCTCTGAAGCACGAGATGTCCATAATCACTTCCCTGAGGAAGAAGAGACCAGTCAATACATATCAGGACTTGATGCAATATAATAAATCCTCATTGTTTGTCATCTAACAGTTAGCTGTTTGTACTAAGCACTTGAAATTTGCACTTAGAAAGTCAGACTTACTGTAAGATCAGCTTTGGAATAGTATTTAAGCATTACAGTCAAAGAAAACACATTCCCTTCAAAGTGAAATGGCTAAGAAAGCAAAACCAGGTTGGAATGTCTGAATTGTGAGGCTCAGGAAACTATTAGGGAGGGCACTGCATGTATTCCTCAGAATACAGAAGGAAAAAAAGAAAATTTTCACAACAAATTACTGCAAACAATACGCTACATGAATATAAAAAAAGTTTACATACAATAGGAAGAGTGTATCAATGAGACAGAATTCTGTAGGTGTAGTGAAAGCAGAACACTTTTGAGAGAATTAATGAAGATAATGCTCATAGGGAAAATAAAGTTATGTATTGACCTGAGTTTTGTTCATAGGAGTTTGTTTGGAGATAAGTGTTCTTTTCTGATATGTTATAAATAGAAGGCATTTTGAGAGCTAGAGGTATCAAAGAGTGTACAAACAGTTTGATCCAGAAAGAAAAGACAAGTTGCAAGACCCAGAAGTTACACAACACACCAATCCAGCTGTTTCCTGTTCAAACAAAAATCTTGGCCTGGCTTTCTGGCAGCTCCAGTTCAACAAGCCTGAGAGCTTGTCTGCGCAAGCAGTTTACACAGGTGCATATCTAGTTACCTCAATGTAAAAAGATCTCCTTTCATGTCAAGCAATTCTATGCCTGCTTTCCTGTGAACCTGTATGGTTGACAAATTGTTCTAGCAATACTACTTCTGATTGAAGGAGGAGTAATTTTATACTGCAGGAAGTTGTGTTGTAATAGTCTCTTGTGTGGATGTAAGTGCCTGCCTCTATTTCTGATGGTTTGTAAAGCTCATAATCTAATTCCTTTATGCTCTTCCCTGACTGACAGTTCTGGTTAAGTGGAAGAATTGTGGTGCTCTGGCTACTATTTTTGTATTCAAGTGCTTGATAGCAGTTTTTTCTTCCTTCAGATATCCGTATTTCCACAGTCAATAACATTTATTATTTTTCTAGATAGTATTAAGTCCAGCTTAGTCAATGTGTGTCAAAATGTTTCCGATCTGGGATCCTCTGTTCTTGTAATGTTGTATTCTAAACGTTCAGTGGCTCAATATGTAGAACTTTACTAGCAAATGGTTGTAAAAACCAGCTTTTGTCATTAAGGCCAAACCTCGCCAAACTGTTACATCTTCAGATACAAAGCATAGGAACAAAGAAGAAAGTGAGAGGGTTTTTTTTAAAATATGACATTAGTCAGAGCTGAAATGAACTCTCTTATCCTTTTGTTGATGCAGAATATTTTTATTCTCTGAGCCCCAGTTAAGCAACGCATTTGTATAGTTGTTTAATGTATGAACACTTTTATTGAAGTAGCTAGAAGGTATTTGTTTGTAAAATTATGGACTACTAGCAAATAAATTAGTACTCCTTCCCCCAAAGCTTACAATCCTTGCATGGGATTCCTCTAATATTGGCCCTACTCAGTTAGTCCTTGGTTTAGTAGACAACTGTTGTTTTGGTTATTGTTGGGTTTTTTCATGTACAATTCCTGGGATCTTGTTTTATTGTTTATCTTATGCAGTATATGTATATAGAGAAGTTTATGAAGTAAGTCAATCCTTGCTGTGTTCTTTTTGCAGCCTAAACAAGCTGTATGTGTAAAGTGTTAAAAATAATAAGAATGAAGTACAATTAGTGCTTCTACAATGCTATCAGCTGGAATCCATGAAGGATGGAAATAAAAAAGCAGTTTTATGAGGTTTATTCCTGGAAATATTGGGCTAGTAGATTTATTGTCTTCCTCTAGTCAGGGAATATGTTTGACTGCAACTAGCATGACAAAGACAAAATAATACTTCATTAAGTGGACAGTGAGAATCTGTATGATTCTATGACACCTTTCTGCATGAACCTGACTTTTATTGGGTGTCAGGGTGAAGACTGTAGCTCTTTGATATAGAATGTTTGGGGAGGTAGGAGACTGACTCTTTGGGTGACTTTACTATCTTTTTGAATTTTCATTTGAACTTACTGCATACTCTTGATGAGAGTTTCTATGTTATGCATAAATTCATACTTACATATGAGTTTACGTAGTTACACATGTTCTAGGTAATGTCAATGTTCTCATTACACTTGTGCTCCTTGTTAGGAATGCATGTATATTCTCATAGTACAACTTTTAGTTTCTGAGGAATCACTTTTTACAGACACTCCAAGAACGGATCCCTTCCAACTCAGAATAACCTGTGAACCTGTGAATGTAATCTCAATTATTTTCGTACTTTGTTAGTAGAAAAAATACTTGAGATTTTCACCTTTCTTTTTCTGAAAGCTGTTCCACAGTATAAAGTGATGGATTAATGCAAATATGCTATGAATGACATGGTAATTGCAGTATTCAACTGAATTATATTCTCTGGGAAAACATTTGCAAGCCGTTTTCATTTATTTCTGAATTAGTGACATGCTAATATAAATGTTTTAAAAATTGAGTCTTAATTTAGTCTTAATTAGATTAGTCTTCAGAAAATTATCTGCTGAGATTGTAAGAATTTATTATATTTTTAGAATCTGGCAACTAGATCATGCACTTTATTCAATGTGTAATCATCCTACTGATAAACTCACTCTAAGACTTTTTTTCTAAAGTAGCCCTCTTTAGCTGAAGAAAGCTGTATCTGTTATATCATTACTGATATCATCACTGTTCATTGTCATCACAAATTTATTAGATCTGTAAGTCCCATCTTTTATAGTAACGAGTTTGGGTTTTGTTGCAGAATCTTTAAACAAATATGAGTGTTTGTAATAACCACTGCAATTTTGTGGAGGAACAAACATATCAAAATAAACATTTTTAAGTTTTTCACATACTATTTTTTGTCATAAGTTTGTTCTGAGGTATGGAAATATACAGTCTGTAACTCAGACCTACTTCTATGGAAGAAGAAAGACTTTAGCACTTCATTAAACTACTATTAATGATGAAATTTTGAGTAATATTTGAGCAAGGTAAGAGTTCCTGTAATGTCTTAATGCTCACATACTCTAAATGTGGGCTCACCTAAACACTCCAATATGTGGTTTTTCAGATTACTTAAAATACCATGCCTAGTCAGGATATTGTACCAGAGTACACCATCTTGATTTTACTTGCCCAGTATTTTTCTTAAAGATACTTTTAAATGGAAATAGGTGGTTAAAATATATACAGTATATTTCCAAATTCTAGGTTCTCTCTATCTTGTGCTGGATTAAAACTGATGCAGGCTTATTTTATTTGTAGTTTATTTTTGTCTGGCATGAGACTTTGACTAACGTCATCCTGTTTTTAATAAAATATTATTCAAGGCTATTTCTGGATAAAAGAATAACGATATGGAATTTACTTTTTAGTTCTCTAAGGAAATGCCTAGAGGAAAACTAAACCAGATGCTAATGTGACAGGAACTCCAAAACATGCTAAATTTACAGTCAGAAATGATCAAAAAGAGAAATCATTCTTTGGGATATGTAAGAGTAAGATCAACAATGTGGAAAACCTAATGTACTAGCTGAAAAAATATATTGTGTAGTAACTTTTTTCAGATACTTTCTGGAGAGTTTCTTTTTTTTGGAAGAAATTTCTGAGTAAGATAGTATGAATTAAGTGCAACAGTTCATATCCAGTGATATTATTGCAAAAACTGTACATATGACAACCAAACCCACAAAATTAATCCTGTTCATCATTGTTTGACTTATATTTATGTGCTTATATTCTTTGCTTTCTGATGGCATCTTGTGCTTTATTTTTAGGAACGTATTATGGCTCTAGAAATGGTAAGTTTCTTAAGTTAATTTCCAGACCTAACACAATGACATTGGTGATAATTTGCCTAAATTATGAAAAACATTATTTTTCTATATTTAAAAAATAAAGGTTGCAATTCTGGGGTTTTAACTGTCATTTTACTTTTTAAAGAAGTTGTGATAATTTTACACCTTTCTGTGTAGGGTTTTACTGCAGTATTTGTGCATTCATGATATGAAATAGTGTATTTCAACGTTGTCATTTTTCTGTACAGTTCAGTCCTCTTCTCATCCCTGAGAAGAGAAATTTTGTAGATACAATCCATACAAAAGAAGTGATTTTTCTAACACTTCTAATGGTCAAGTTCCATATGATAAGTGACTGTTACGTGTGCTTACTTGTTTGGACTGGGAGGTGCAGGCATAATCAGTTCACCTGCCCATATCAACACTGCAACTAAAAGCATAAAGCATGCTGAACACAATTTTAATCATCAAGTAATACAATTTAATAAGATCCTAAATTGGAAGGACAAAATTTCCTGCCTGTACATGCCATGAGTGCAGCTGGATTATCTGGATGTCCCAAGCTAATAAGTCCATCAGGTGGAATAGCTGGAATGCTTCTTTTCTCTCACATAAGAATGTCCAGTAATACATCACAAATTGTATGTATCAGGCCCATAGTTTCTTTTCATGAGAAATCCAGAAAATTTCATGTACAGAAACCACCACTGAGACCATGTCAATGCTGCAAATATAAACATCTAAAATTTACATTTTAAAATTATTTATTATCTCTGATGTTCTCTGCATCTCTGAAAAGAGTTTTTTATTTCAAAAATCTATTAAAAATATATTCAATATGTTAAGAAAAAGCTTCCATTCACATTCAAGAAAAAGCCCTTTGGAAATCAGAGAGCTGTGCTGGAACTTCTGCCTTGTAGAAGTGGGAAGCTAATGCTCACATTCAGTATCCTGACACTTGACATAGTGCTATATGAGTGTCAAGTGTTGACAGGACATTATTCTGCTCAGGATCATCTCTTATTCATGGTTTGCTTACATGACAACCAGTCAGGCATGTATCCACTGTCATCCGTTTCTCATGAACCGTGAGTTACTGCTCACTGCTAATTCCTTGTTCTTTCTGCTCCCAGAGCCAGAAGATACAGTAGTTGCTTGCAAATAGCACAGTGTCATGAAAATTCTGTCCATATATTGTGACAGTGTTTGTGTCTTTTTTCTGAAGCTTTTTTCTTTTTATACTTCTAATCTCTCCTATTTTAAAATGGAAGTTTGTAAGTCATTGTTCAAATAGAAGGAAAAGATTATTACAAGTGAAATATAATTTTGTTTCTTAATGCAAGTTGGTAGGTAACACCTAAATGGAAATCTGTAATGCTAAATCCTAGAGCTTTCTTTTTTGCCAGTTTAGGAAGGTATGTAATGTTAAGCCCTGAGATTGCAGACATGACAAGTATGGTCATCGCTAAGGCTGTTGAATGCTCCCAGGGCACTCATTTTACTATTGCCGTAAACTTCCTCTGTGATATCAATCAAATAACTTAAACTCAATTTTTCAAATACTTTCAGTTGCTTTGTGTTTCTCATTTTCTGGATGTCTGATTTTGTGATTTTTTCGAGGCCTGATTAACAGAAATGCAATTTTACTAAATTTTACTAAATTCAGTGAGAACTCTGGCTACCTATAATTGCTAAGTGTACTCAAAAGTCAGGTGTTAGCTGATACGAATACTTTGAAGTAGTATGTAGGTTTGACCTTTATATCTCTCTATCAGTTCTGAGGATGATAGCGTTCTCTCTCTTTCCTCCCCCACTTCATTCATCTTGAAAATGGGAGTAATGCTTGCACAATCTTAATGTGTCAGGATGAGCTGTGAGAGAAACGTCCTTGAGCAAAAGAATGAGTAAGGCTTTCTGTTTAAGGGATCCTTAAGAATCTGTAAATTTATAATGTGTATGTCTATATAGCTGTGTATCTATGCAGCATTTATGAGTACATAGTAGTTACTCAAATATTTGTATAATTTTCATATCACCTGTTATTTGAATGCTCAGAGCACAACATCAAAAAAAAGTACCAGTTGCATATTTTGTGATTTGATTCAAGTTATAGAAAGTAGAAATGGAATAGAGACATAGGGTATTAAATTCAAACAGAATCCATAGGGAAAAAAAAATGTTTAAGTTGTGTAGAAGAAGTGTTTTCTTAGAATTTTGACAGTGACAGATATTCATGAGATGCAAGATACAAACAGGGGCAAAAGAAGATGAAAAACACGCACACACACGTGGGCGCACTTGCATGCACATTATAGAAAATGCATAGAAAAGCTCTCCATAACTTTCTTTAAACTGAGACCATCGGATGGCTGTGTTAGCAATGGCATCTGCATTTTCTTCTACAGCATTCTTACTTAGCCTGGAGAGAAATTTTATATGTGCATTTTGTAGATGGATACTGCCACTATGCTGTACTTGTGACTTTAGTGAGTTTTGGTGAACTACATACTGGTTTTTGTGATCACAAACTGCAGGTTGTATGCTTCTGCCTTTGTAGTACTAGTCTGACAAAAGACTGCAAAATTTAACTTGAAATCAACTACATCCTGAAGTTATTCCAGAGAACATATGCATTCTGTATCCTTTTATCATTAAAAAAGCCTGCTACTTTCAGTAGAGAACGCAGAAGTGAGGTTACCATTTTCTTAGAATACTTGGATCTTTTATTTAATATGAATTTCCTTTTGCAGAATGAACATTTGTATATTTTGTTGTAACTCATTTTTATGTTGAGAAAAGTAAGGTTTTGAATACCAGTAAACCAGTTTTCTGTCTGCATATACTTGGCAATGTAAAAGCTATTAGATTATTCTTCTATAGTAGCAGGCTCAAATTTTCATCAATTTCCTGATTTACCACCCAGTTTAAAAGAACTGTAAGGATGACAATACCCAATGCATTTAACAGAGGGATTGTGGCTGCCTGACACCATCCATTTTGAGGTGCTTGCTCTGTGTCTCTCGATGTGCCTTCCATCAATAAGTAAATCTTGCTGTTAGCTCCTTAGATTACTTCATACTTTGTATGTATGAATGTTGAGGAAATCTTGAATCTAAGGGTTAATACTTTCTTTTCCCCTTGTTTTGCTTCTGTGATGCATTGCTAAAACTACTATTATATCAAAGGCCTTTTGGTCTTCCCAGAATGCATCTATTCTTTGATCTTATAAAAAACGACCAGGAGAGGAGCAGCAGTCCTGCCTGCCTCGCCCTTTCCTTTCCTTTCCTTTCATCGGCAAGAAAATGTGTCACTTCCCTTCGCTGAGATTCACTGAGTCCTTTCTCTGTTCCATCCTACCAAGTAACTTCTGCCTCCTGCGATCAGCTGTTTGTTTTCATCTGATGAAAACAATACCCTTCTCTTCCCTTCTTCCTAGGTGTTATCTTCTTACTCTACGTATCTGTTGCTCTTGTTTATACCCAGCTACTTCTCCATCCTCTGCCCCCCCTGCTCTTTGGTGTTTCACTTGTTCTTTCACTTCTTTACTAATACACCCACCTCTAGTTTTCTTCTACCAACAATTTTTTTTCCCGTAAAGGAATTTCTTTCGCTGCTATGAGTATGCTATTTTAACAATATCCTTTCTCTCCCATTCATACTTACTTCTTATTGTCTTCCTAATTCAGGGATTCAGAGTTGAATGCTAATAGATTTATATCACTTTTCTTTTTTATGGATTTCATTTAAGTGTGTATACTTGCCCAAAGTCCATAAGCTAAACATATAGTTAGGTTAAAAAAAAAAAAAAAGAAGACCCTGAGATTAGCTGAGATAGTTAAAGCATGGTGCTCATAACACCAAGGTTATGGTGGCAATCCCTGTATGGGCATTCACTTAAGAGTTGGACTTGATGATCCTTGTGAGTCCCTTCCAACTCAAAATATTCTGTGTGTGATTCTAATGTTGCCTCTCTAATCCTTCTGTCCTCAAAAACCTTATATATAACATGATTTTTATAATGCTCTCTATTAAAAATGTTCTTCACTATTTAGTAAAAAATAATACAAGAATAAAATGACAATAATAATACAAGAAATAAAATGACATATTGTTAAAATATATATATATATGAAATTGCACTGAGACTTTGAATACTAAATTTACAGATAAGCATAATCAAGAATATCTTGCTATGTATTTGTTAAAGAATATTTAAAATTTTGGCCTAGGAATTAAGTGCTGAATTTCTTGTAAGAGGCAGGTTACAAAGCGTAGGTAACTATACAATTTTATTAAACTGCTCTCTGTTTGGTAGTCAGGATGACAGTTTTATATTGGTTTATTGACAGATAATCTTTGCGCATGTCTAACAACTTGGTCTAAGAACTTCATAGTTTCTCAAACAGTGATATCAGTAATATAATATGTTACAGAATCACTAAATGGTTGAGGTTGAAAGGGACTTCTACCTGTTCCAGTCCCCCTGCTCAAGCAGGATCACCCTGAACCAGTTGCCCAGGACTCTGTCCAGATGACTTTTGGAAATCTCCCTATAAGAATGGAGATTCCACAACCTCCCTGGGCAACCTATGCCAGTGCTATGTTGCCCTCACAGTAAAAAAGTGTTTCCTGTGTGCAGATGGAACCTCCTCTATTTCAGGAGGTGGAAAGAGCCTGCTTCTCTCTTCTTTACACCCTCTCTTCAGGTACTTGCACACATTGATGAGATCTCCCAGAGCCTTCTCTTCTCCACCCTAAGCAATCCCAGCTCTCTCAGCCTTTCCTCACAGGAGGGGTGCTCCAGTCCCTTAAAATATTAGTTGCCCTTTGCTGGACTGTCACCACTATGTCTCTCTTGTAATGGAGAACCTAGAACTGGATCCAGCACCCCAAATGTGTCTCACCAGGGCTGTCTAGATGAAGAATCACCTCCCTTGACCTGCTGGCAACACTCCTAGTGCAACTCCTACATTCTCTAACTATCTAAGCTCCTTTCAAAATTATGAAAATGTGTTCCACATGTTGCAAATATTGTCCATTTTTCACAGAGTGTAATAAACCAAAATCCTTCAGCTTGTAATTAGAGAAAGTAAAAATCTCAAGATAAGTCTTCATTACAAAAGACTTATGTTATGTGAAGTTATTTGTCTTCGTTGAACTAGGAGTAGTAGTATGTCTACAGTGTTCTTCATATTTTTTTAACATAGTACGTGTATGTATGTAAATGTATTTTTAAAGAGAGATCCTATGAGTTTGATCCACAGGATTCTTTTTCGAAAGCATAGAATTGTTAAGATGGGAAAAGACCTCTGAGATCATGGAGTCCAGTCTTTGGCTGAACACCACCACATCAAATAAACCATAGCACCAAGTGCCATGTCCAGTTGTTTCTTTAACACTTCCAGAGATGCCGACTCTACCAACAGCCCATTCCAATGCCTGACAACCCTTTCAGTGAAGATGTTCTTCCTAATATCCAATGTGAACCTTCACTGGAGCAACTTGAGGTCATTTCCTCTTGTCTTGTCTCTAGTTGCCTGGAAGAAGAGGCCCAACTTCACCACAATATCCTTTAGGTGGTTGTAGAGACCCATAAGATCTCCCCCGAGCCTCCTTTTCTTCAGACTAAACAATCTCAGCTCCCTCAGCTGCTCCTCGTATGAATTCTATTGGCATTCCGTCTTTGGAATATGTATCTATGAGTTCTTCCACAGAATGTAGTACGTTTATAACTTGCTAAGGCATATCTGTGGTATAGCATGCTTTCTTTATTTTTTTTTGTTTGGTTTATGTATTACAAAATAAGTTAAATTTCATTTGACAGCAGTTTATTGACTAAATATTTCTAAGGTCCTTCATTTTATATTTAAATGTTCCATATTTGGTCTAATTATGACCTTAGGAACATGGATATCAGACGTCAGTTACACCTACTGATGCCACCATAGATTTTTCCCCTGTCATTATTGTGCATTTTTTGATTAAAATGGGGAAATCCATAAGGCAAACTCCTTTTTTTGTTTTTTCCTTCTCTGACAATGATTTGCTGGGAATACTTGGTTAAATCACTTCTCTTTGTATTTCAAACTTTCTCTCCTGAAAAAACTGAACAGTATTTCTTCTTCTCTATGAGTGCTTTGATAGTTGAATTTTTGTAATGCTTTTTGGAAGGCAAACTTTAACGTAAATTACCGGTAAAGATTTTTAGCCTGGAATGCTCCTTAATGTTGAAGATGACATTTATGAATAACCAGCAGGGAAGTCATACCTTTTAAGAATGTGTTCCCCCTAACATTGCTTTACTTTACCCATTCTCCTTCTTGTGTTATACAGTCGGGTCTCCTATAACACGGACCCACAGTCTTAATTGGCATCTGTGTAGCCCAGCTTCCGCGTTGAATGGCCGCCGCTGCTGCCCCCGTGGCTGCTGCGGCCGCTGTCCCCCGCCGCTGCTGCCTGAGCCGCCCCCGCTGCTGCCCACACCCCCACTGCCGCCCATTCTGCCACCCGTATGTGCGGTTGCGAAACGGGTCTCCTACATTGCTAAAAAATCATGCTGCTAAGATCTGAAGCCACAATATGGGGGGTGCGAAGTGCAAGAGGGCTGACTGTATTTCTTTACATTTCTGTTTCGATTTATATCTGGATGTAAATGATAAAGAATAGATTCTCAAAAACTAGTCTTGTGGATCCCTAGTAGTACTCAGAGCACTAGCTGATGATTCACAGAAAGCTGGCTTGCCAAAAGGCCGCAGTTTTCTCCATGTTTTTAGCTGCTAGTGTGCATCAAACAACTAAAAAATTAATAAAATACTTTCCTAGTATTTTCCCATGTAAACAATTCCCCTAGTTAGCACAGGGATGTTATATGTCTATAAATGAGAGAAGAGACAATCTGTGTCATTGCAAACAGGAAAGAAAACATCCATGAAGTTCCATTTAGTAAAATGTGGTCTAACCCATGCAAAAACATCTGGAGTCTAAATTAAATTTTCAATTAGTTTGACATTTGGAATGCTTTGTTAGCAAAGGTCATTTGTTCTTCATTAGTATAAGTGTACTTTTTGCTTAAAAAAACTAACTTCATGAAACATTGTAGTATGAAAAAACCCTGTCTGAACATTCCTGTTTTGTAACTTGATAAAGTAATATGTGTTGCCTATCTTTGTATAGGTAGCTTGACTTCTTGATGTGCAGAAGTCATCAAAACAATGGTATAATTGGAGTAATGGTATACATGGAATATAAAAATACAAAATAATTTTTTGTTTGTTTTCTGTGACAGTTCCCTTTCTATATATGGTGTACTGTTCACAGAATGTCCCAGCTATCATGGAGTTTAGCTGGCATATAAAAGTCAGTAGAGCACCTCAGACCTCTTAAGCACCATGCTGTCTAAAAGAAGATCATAAGATGTATCAGTCTAAAGTTGGAGATTGAAGCTGACAGTGCATAATTCTACAGATCTTAATAGGGAAATTAAAAGATACCTTTATACATGCTGAGTGTCTCCTATTCTTGCTATTTAAGTGTTCAATATGCTAAGTTCATTTAAAAATTAGTCATTGTGGGTCACCTCTAGCATTACATCTTTCATCTGATTTCTGAGTAACTCCCTGCTGGCATGCATTGCAGTCAGTTAAAAATACATCACATTTACAGTATCACAGTATGACAATGTTGATAAGGTTGAAAAAGACCTTGAAGATCATCAAGTCCAACCTATAATCCAACTAAAACCTAACATATATAATATTTATATCATGATCCTCAACACCTCATCCAGTCTACCCTTAAACACCTTCAGGGACGGGGATTCAACCACCTGCATGGGCAACGCATTCCAATGCCAGATCACTCTTTCAGTGAAAAACTTTTTCCTACTGTCAAGTCTAAACCTCCCTTGCTGGAGTTTAAGACTATGACCTCTTGTTCTATCTCCAATGGCCAGAGAAAAAAGACCAACAACTGCCTGTCTACAACCCCCTTTTAGGCAGTTATAGACAGCGATTTAATCTTTTTTGTAGTTATTCTTTGGGGATTAGGTAACTGGTACTTAAGTGAACTCTTAATTTAAAAAAAATATCTGGGCAATATAGATAACGATTTGTTTTTACCTACCTCAGAAAAGAGAACTGTACAAAGTTTGGTTTATATTTATGTGTTTTCAATATGTTGATTATCAAGGCAAACTTCAAGAGTACTATATACAAACCTGCTTTGATTTATTTGCTCATAGCATTTCAGCTTTGAGACTAAAAATAAAATGTGTCTGATTTTGATTTAGATCTCTCTCTCGAGACAGTGTGAAACCATCTATCACCAAGAACACATCAATATAGGAGGATTAACTGTTCACATGCAGTTTAAACATCAAAGTGTTTGTATGAAAGAATGGAAAATAAGTGATTTGTTTTATCATTCTCTGTGAAAGTAAATAGTCTTTATTTTAAAAACATAAAGATTAATAGCAGTCTAAGGAAGAGACTGCTACTAAAGAAAATACCATTAACTCCTTCAGTTAGTGCAATTTGGATTTATTCCTCTTATCAGTACCATCAGTGCACCGGGTCAGTACCTGCTGTTCCCTGCTAAACATGAGCAGACAGATGCGATTGCTGTCTTTAGGATTATTTGTATGCATTATGACATACAGCTTTCCAATTTCTGGGAAAAATGTAACAGTTCTTAGTTGCCTTCTAATATCCTTTTTAGGATATTAGGTGCTTCTAATATCCTTTTCCACAGTTTATCTATGTAGATAAATCCACTCTTTTAACAGAATTGAGTGAAGTCATTAATGATACAAGTATGGCATTTGAACCATGTTGAGAAGGCTGCTGTATATTTCATTAATTACCAGACCAATTCATCACCTTTCCCTTCTATTGTCAATATATTCTTTTATTGTCACCTTCTCTTTTTCATTTCCCGTAACAAACTTGAGTTTTTTCAGTTTTTCTCTTTTTATTTGCACATCACTACCATTCTTTTAATTAGTTTCATGGAAAAGATACACATTTCTGTCCCTGAAAATGTTAACATGTGAGTTATTCTATTCAAGTCACTCCACAAAATGCTCAGAAGACTGGGAGAATTTTAGAATATAAAAGGAACCCTGCTGGTTAAGAGCAAAGGTCAGTCTAGCCCAGCTATAGATATCGCAACAATGGCCAAAATAAAATACTTAGGATAAACTGTATGAAGAGGACTCGCATATATATATTTTGTTTCCCCCTCATTCGTTCTGATTCTGGCTATTCAAAGCTCAAAGATGTACAGACTTACATGTAGTTTCTATGAATTTGGAACTGCTCCATTGTCTTTCTCCTTCATGAACTTGCCTGATTTTCTGCCTAATGTCATATAAAATTTTCTATATTTATATGACTTCTGATTTTGTACAAATTGGTCATTGCTCCCCTCAGGCATCTCTCTTCCTGTCTGTAGAGTCCTGTTCTTTAGATTAATTGTATTTAATACAATTGTATTTAATAATTTCTCACCTAGAAACAACACTCCAGCACACTTATCACTTCAATCATTCTTGTTGAACTTCTCTGACCTTTCCCTATTTCTCTTCTAAGATAAAAGTCCACCTCTGCACTGAGCAGTCAAGAGGCAAGTGGATTCATACTAGTAGTAGTTAAGTGCTTTGGCTTGGTGTTTTTTCTGTTCCTGATTATATTGAGTGTTGATTTTGCTTTTCTGATGGATACTGAGCACTGAGTTAGTAGGGTCTTGGTAATACAGTAAGCCCTCACCTAGTTGCCGTCTTAATCTCCGTGGTTTCCATAAATTGCAGTTTATTTTCCAGCGAAAAGTGATACTGCAAGTACGTGCAAATAGTGCCGCAAACTCAGTCAGCTCATGCATATGTAATGAGCTCATGATTATGCAAACTAGTCCCCACCTGCTGCCCCCTGGAGCTGGGAGCACTGCTGGGTGGGCAGCACAAGGTAGAGGAGCTGTGCCAGTGCTTCGGGGCATGGCAGCACGGCAGTTCTTACTCGACAGGGCAGGGATGTTTCTTCTAGGGTTTGGGGGAGCAGGCAAAGAGAGGTGAGGAGAAGGAAGGGGAGAAAGCTGATGGCAGGGGCAGCAGGCAGAGGGGAGGAGCAGGGCTGTGGGAGCTGTGCTCTGCTTCACTGGGAAGCATTCATTGCATGTGCTGCTGCAGCCCAGACATTTAAAGTGGAGTTTCAAAGAATGTACTCAAGGCTTTGGCTCGCACCATCATCACAAGAAAGCTCCAAGCGCCAAGGCTGGCTACAGAAAAACCCAGTCCTGTTGCTGAGGCAACAGTATAGTGAGGCAGCCCTGTCTTGGACCACCTTGTTGAGCAGCACCATGCTTATCGGAGCCCAAAACCCTTGGGGCTTTATGATGCCCGGTGGCGGTGCAGCTCATGGATATGTAAATTAACCGCAACCTGGGCAGGGAAGGGTTACCATGGTTACAGTGCCCGGGACAGGTGGTCAGCTGCAGGGACAGGCAGATGGGTGCCAGTGTCCTGACAGGTCCCTGTGCTGCCACTGGCTCACCCAGCCATGGCCACAGTTCCTGAGACAGGCTGCCTGCTCTGTCTCTGGTGCGGCTGAAGCATCCCCACTGCCATGTTTATCCAGTTGGTTTGACATTAAAGAGACCTTTGCCCCTGGACACTTGGGGACTAACAAATCCTACAGCATGATGGGTGGAGACATAGCTTCCATCCTGAAAGCCTTGATCCCAGCACGCTGCTGGTCTACTCCCGTTCCAGGGAGTTGGTCAGAACGGGAAACCCCTCCTGTGCCAAGCCGTTTCCCCTTCTGCCCTCCCTTTCAAGTCTGGCAGAACAGCAGCCTCACCTGACATCATGACAGAGGCAAGTGGTGAAGCTGCTAACCGTGTCCACTTTGGAGGAAACTGAGTGCTGTGTAAAGGGGTGTCAAAGCCGCCAGCACTGCCAGAGGGGCGACCTGCGCTGTTTGCACATGCATGGTGAGGGCCACTGTGACCCTTGCATCTGCAAACATGGCTGCGAGTTGGTGAACTGGGAACAGAACATCTGCACCTGCCCTGGCTTAGCTCTGCCTGACCCTGCCACAAATTAATAATGAAAATTAATTTAAGAGAAATCAAGAGAGGGTAAAATCCTCTGCTTGGGGCTGTTGCTTCCCTGGAAAAAGAAAACCCAAACAAAACATCTGCCCCAAACAAAGCGGCAGCATCTGTGTTGCAGCCTTACTTACATCACAGCCCTCTCCCAAGGGCTGTGATGTAAACAAACGCCACAGCCCGTTTGACAGTGGTGACTTTCCCAGCTTGTGCAGCTGTAGCTTCCGTCGCAGAGTGCCAGGATACCCATGCCAGTTCCACACCCAGCATCAACCCCATTTCTGAACCTTCCCAGTGGGTCCTGCTCTGGAGTGGCACGTGAAGGCGGCCCAGGGAGACCTGCCCCGGGTTTGTCAGAGAGGCGTGGTGCGGTGCCTCCGCCGTGTTTGAACACAAGAGACACATGCCAGCAACCAGAAACCCCGATAAGCCCAGCATAGACATGGCAGGGAATAGACAGTGGCAGGAGACTCTGCCACTCTGAGGGGCCGATCGCCAGCTCTGAAATCCACTTTAGTACAGTGGTAAGTGTCCCCACCTGGCGTGTGGGAGACCTGGGTTCAATTCCCGCCAGGGAGACAGTGTTAAGAGTTGGACTCGATGATCCTTGTGGGTCCCTTCCAACTCAGAATATTCTGTGATGTTAATATGATCCAGAAGGTGAACATCTCTCCAGGGCTCCCAGCAGTGCCGGCTGCTGCAGGATTTCTATATTCAGAAATGCGGCTCCAATCCAGAAGCCGAGATTCCACGGCCGGAAAGAAGCAAAAGCGTTTCCTTCAATTTCCTGAGGTGCTACACAGCACGTGGCGCTCCCGGGACTGCCCTCTAGATCTCATTAGTGGAGGGGGCATGGCTATGGGTGGGGCTTAATTGAATATTCATGAGATCGCTGTCTTTGCGGATTTCATCATTTTTGAGTGTGAACTTTAAACTTCAGAAATCCAAGCAGCCTATGTAATCCTTTATCCACATGACTCTCAACGAAACCAAAAAACCGAGGACTGAGTATGCATATAACCCAAGGGCTAGTTGTCTTCTTTCAAGATTACATGTAGTATTGTATCTAATGAGGACTAGCTGAGACAGAGCTAATTTATTTTTTCTGCTACAAAAAGTGCATGAAATAGCGGGAATATATTTAGGAGACACTCTGGAAGAACAAAGGATTAACATCTTCCTTAAATCTGTTTATACACAGTGTTGACATAAAGTCTTGACATTGGAATTTAGCAAAAAAATTGAAAAATAGGATGGCTTAAGGCATGGGCTTATACCTAGGTCTTGTGTTCCTTTTTTGCCGAGAATGTTACAGGTCATCTTCATTAAAATGGGGGCAGAAGAGATGCAAAAATCTTGCTAGTTGAAAAAAAATTGCTGTAAATTGTATATACAGTATAGCATGATGAAGAGGTGTTACATTAAGTCTGTCCTGTGTCCCAGAAAACTTTCTTTCCACTCTATGTGATGTCTTAAATTTGTATTTTTCTGCAGTTCATAAGTAAAATAGTTCAGCAAAATGTATTACATTACATATACCTATGCTTAAAATATTTATAGTTTAGTTTGGTTCTGGACCAAGAGGAGGTTATTTCCTGTGAAGAAGCATTTTATCTCTGATGGGCCAGGGGAGTTTCTGGTGTTCAGACTAAAAAAGTATATGGACATATTGCCATAACACCTGTGTGATACTAGGAGGACTGCTGAACATTACAGAATCACAGAATCAGTAAGGTTGGAAAAGACCTTAGAGATCATCGAGTCCAACCTATCACCTATTACCTAACCTAGCCAAACCTATTACCTAACCTGTTGCCATCCTGCTACCAACACACCATCATACCTATAAGACACTACCTTAATATCTAGGTCATGCCACCAAGTACATCATCCAACTTTTTCTTAAACACCTCTAGGGACGGTGACTCCACCACCTCCTTGGGCAGCCCATTCCACTGAGAGATCACCCTCTCTGTGAAAAAGTTCCTTCTAATGTCAAGTCTAAATCTCCCCTGACGCAGTTTAAGACTGTGTCCTCTTGTTCTATCACTGGTAGCCAGAGAGAAGAGACCGACACCCAGCTGGCTACACCTCTCTTTCAGGTAGTTGTAGAGAGCGATAAGGTCTCCCCTCAGCCTCCTCTTCTCCAGACTGAACAACCCGAGCTCTCTCAATCGCTCCTCATATGGCTTGTGTTCCAACCCCTTCACCATCTTTGTCGCCCTTCTCTGGACCCGCTCAAGGATCTCAACATCCCTCTTAAACTGAGGAGCCCAGAACTGGACACTAGGATTCAGTATTTTGTTTCACAAATACAGTCGG
This sequence comes from Pitta sordida, assembly GCA_013390025.1. Taxonomy (NCBI): domain Eukaryota; kingdom Metazoa; phylum Chordata; class Aves; order Passeriformes; family Pittidae; genus Pitta; species Pitta sordida. The sequence goes on from WEKX01011152.1 coordinate 52,767, forward strand.
GTTTTCTATACCACAGGACTGTGGGTCTTCCCCCTGTACACGAAGCCTGCCTTCCGTGTTGATTGGTAGCTTGTTAATATGCAAATTTGCCCCTTACACGCCCCCCGGCACTCCCATGCTGTTTTGGCAGTGCCCTGCTGTGTGTCAGTGTTTATGTTGGTGTTCCACAGTGCCCACGGCCACCCCACACCAGGGAAAACCTCTTTACTCCTCGGCTGGGGACCCTGGTGCAGAGGAGCCACTTGCACAACTGTCCCGCTGTATCTCCAGGTGGTTAGATGTGGTCTCTCCATACTCGGGGTAGATGAATATATCTCGGAGTGTCATTTGAGAGAGTCTTGGGCACCATGTCTAACTTGAGAGTATGTAAATCTTTCATAACAGCACGATGCCTCCTCACTTGGAGTGGGGCAGGTGTCCGGCTGTGCTGGGAGTGGAGCCGCCGCTGCCCCTGTCCCGCCCGAGCTGGGAGCTGGGGAGCTGCCGGCGCTGGGCCAGGAGCCAGGGCGGCCGCCACCGCACCCATTCCGCTGGGAGCTGGGGAGCTGCCACGGCGGTCGTGCAGGTTGATTTGCATATTCGTGACTGCCTAATTGAATATTCATGCGTGTCAGGTCGCGCATGCGCAGTTGCGAAAAGGGACCTCCTTAATCACTAAAAAATTCATGCCAATAAGATGTGAAACTGCAATATGGGGGGCGCAAAGTGGAAGAGGGCCGACTGTAGTTAAGTTTGTATTTCTTAGAGTTTGTTGTTTCAGCTTAGAAACCCACATACAGACCAATACCAGGGGCTACTTTGGGAGAAGCAGCAAACATGCTATCTCATTATAAGTTAATGGTGTGGAAAATCTCTTCTTTGATGAACATATGGCCATTGTAAAAGAAGTAAAAAATATGAATGAACACTGCTTTACTGTGGTAGAAGTGAGATGTTTGATTCTTAAAGAAGGGAAGAATTAGATACTGATAGATACCTCTAGACAATTTTACTTTCAAGTGGGGATGTTTTGTAGCATTTGAAAAATTAAAACAAAAAAGAAGCTACTTTATAGCTATAAAAACATTTCTACAGTATAATCTATGAAAAATACTTTAGATGAAATGTCTAAGCCTCCTGCCTGATTGCATCCAGAAATATGAAGAAGATTCCATTTTATATATTCATTTTTAATGTATAACTGTGGATTCTGTAATTCTTTTCTAGTAAAGAACCATATTTGTTATGGGAAAAGTAGTATTTTTCTCCTTATAAATCCTTAATGAATTTTGTAAGTAAAAGTTACACATAAAAGTGTAAGACGTCTTATGAAGATAATACAAGAAATGTTAGTTGTGGTCCTAATATGGCCAACTAAGTGTGAAATTCATTGAACTTCCTTTTGCATGCAGGAGGTTCACAAGTTATTCTGAGTTGGAAGGGACACTCAGGATCATCTAGTCCAACTCCCAAGCAAATGCCCACGCAGGAATTAGGCGCACAAGCGTGGAAACACGGGCACCATGCTCCATCTATCCAAGCCTCCCACCAACTAGACCATGTCACTAAGCTCCCCATCGAGTCTTCTCTTAAACACCTCCAGGGGTGGTGACTCCACCACCTCCCTGGGCA